>OW386286.2:203573300-203793447 GCA_936432065.2 Rutpela maculata | reverse complement strand
TTTATGCACACATACACACACATAGATAATACAATCAAAATAAAGGAAAATCCAAAACCCGTAACAGATTTTCCTTTTTTCTCTCACAGTCAGACAGTGCAGAGATGTGTGAAGTTAGCGGCAGAAGCTAGAAATTCTGCAATAGTACTAGATTCAAGGGGATAATCTGATACATATGAATACTAATAAATATAAAGGAAGGCGAGATATGCCCATTTTAAATTTAAAAAGATTTTCAAGTGTACATTTCTTTTTCGTATGTAGACAAGGGATGGGTGGTGGAGGAGGTGGAGGGTTAGAATTCGATGTACAATAGGGTGGCCCATCTTTTTCGAAATCGAAATTTTTTATTTCTCACCCCTGCAAATGGTTCCATTTGAAGAAAAAACAGTCCCCTCAAAATATTATTGAGGCAAATTGAAGGCAAGGGGTGCCGCAGAATGCATTATTATGCAATAATAAAAGTAAATGGAATTATTTACATTCTTTGGTTGATGCATTGTTTTTTTTTTTTAATCAGCAACATTTATCTTTAGAATGACTAATCAAGTCATACAAATATCAAAGACATTATCTGTTGTGACTATGACATGTGTCATACTACTGTAAATTCGTAGTCTAAGAAACTAGACTAGAAGTTTTTGAAATAAAACTCTCGTTTTATCTTTGTGTATTTTATTATGAAACGTTTTTTTCATACATAGTACCAAATATTATCCTAAATCTACAAGACATATAGTAATAAAAACAATATTTTTTGCACTAGGCCATAGCATGCGACAGGGTTTCTTTTTTTACATTTGGAAACTGTGATTTATAATCATTTACAACTTGGAGTAAAAACTGTTTTTGGTCTTCATTTTTTGTTAAAATGTCATTATAGTCAGTAATAAGTTTGATTCCTCTCTCAGCGGCATCATTTACAACTTTAATTTTGTTTACAATATTGAAACATCGGGTATAACTTTCATTTTCCCTCCATGTTGTTGGATCATTTTCCAAAAATTCCATAGACAAACCTAATTTTTGAAAAAACTGTTTAGTGTTCTCGCATATGAAGTCCTGAATTTCCTTGTTTTCAACGTCAGTAATGTTACTAATCATAAGTCGTTTAATACCCTCTTGATTTGGTGCTTTCCTATTCAAAGCTTTAACCATTTCTCTATTAGTGGTAACTGAAATATCGTCATCAAAGAAAGATAAGCCAACATTTACTGAATTAAGGTACCACAAAAGGTTCACTGTTTTCCTACTTGCGGCTTGAGATATTTCTTTGTCAATATTTTGATAATTAATGAGTTCTTTACAAAAGTCTAAGTCATGAAGCGGTGCTTTACTAGCAAATGACGCTGTAAACCAGGCCTTTACATAAACCTTTACAATAAAGAGACATATATCTTCAATACCTATTTTTCTTTTTTAGTTAGTTGGAACTGATCTTGGAAAAAAAATACTTTTAGACAGTATATGGCTTTGGCCATCCAACGTGCATGATGAAATGCCCCTGGTTGATAGAATGTCGTGTGAGTGGGCTCTTCTTCAACAAAAAGTTTAGAAAGCATTAAAAATTCTTTATAATCATCACGAGGCTGTTGCAAAGTTAAAGCTGTATTTAGAAACTTTACAATTTCGGCTTTAACTGGTTGTAAAATGTGTTTAATTTTTGATACCTGAAATCCAGTTTTTAGTTAATTTTGATCTATTTTAGGCCAAAATTCCCTAAAACGTTTAAATAGTGGCACATTTGGACCAGATGAGGAAGGCATTTTTATGTCAAACACACTGCTCAAAACCACTTCAAAAATATGTTGTCTACAAGGAAAATATAGAATATCTCTTTCTAATTTTTGTTGCAATAGTGTGGCTGCCCCATTTATATAACCCATATTTGATGCTGTTGTATCACAACACAAAGCTATTACCTTTTCGTCCAAATTCCATTCACAAAGCACATCATAAACTGCTTCAGTCTGTTCTCTTCCAGTTGAATTGAGCAAAGCTGGTACTCCAAGTAGTTGTTCAATATCTCCACTAGTAACTAAGATAGCAAGTCTATAGATATTTCCCATTCCAGTGAGAGAAGGTAAAAGTTTTCCATCCCAATGGATGACTGGGGCCGGCAGTTCAGAATTACCGAAGGCAGTTTTTAATATTTCAGCTCTTTCTTCGCGGATGCGTTGTCTAGAGCGCTGAAGTGTGGTTCTGCTGATGGACAAAGATGTGGTGTCATGTCCTAGTGCTTCTGCTACTGCCGTCAAAATATGGATTCCATACCTGTCGCTTATTTTGCAAGCATCAAATGCAGCGGCTATTTTTGGTGTGATGATGTTACATGTTCCATACAATCTCCTCTTTTTTGGCTGTGACGGGCCAGGCTGGTCTTGTAACAACTCTTCTTGGGCTTCGATTATTTCATCTTCATTTTCGTTGGAGTCGGCTGAATTACTACTTGATGATGGACAGGTGACCGTTTCCTCTAATCTAGCTTTTTCTTGTTGACTTCGTTGCATTCGTTCGGATAATTTCTGTAATTTCTCCTCAGCTGATTTTTCTTGAGAAGCAAGTTGGTAATCAATACCATGCATAAATCCAGGACGTCCCTTTTTTCTTTGGTTAATTAAAAACTGCTTATCTTCATCTATTTTCAACAACTCCAATGCATTTGCATGAGAAATGTCAAAAAGATCGTCCAATTTTTCAACGAAATTTTTTTCTTTACCTCCCGCACTGGCCCTTTTAGCCGATTTTTGTAAGTTCCTCCACTCTGCATAAAGTTTATCTAGTTGTTTAACACAATGAAAATCCTGACGTGTCGGAATGCGAGCTTTATCCCAAAAAACTGACACCTCTTTTATTGTTAATTTAGCACTTTCATGTACACTTAGCTTCACTTCACGAATGTTATAAAAGAGCACTTGTAATACTTGTCTATTAGACGGCAATTTATTGCCAATGATTTGTGACGAATAGTGTCCAACTAAGTAAATGAAAGTATCCTTTCGTAAGGATCTAACATCAGCCATCGTTAAATGTTTTTTCAAAAAGGAACGTATGCTAGAACTTATAATGTCACCACTGTAAAACACAATTGCAAACTGACATAAAAACCTACCGTAGGTGCATTATATTTCCAAACTTCCAAAGCAAATAATTTCTAGGAAATAATTACACCAATAAAACATTATGAGAAAAGAGGTAGATATTTGTATTTTAAATAAAATTTAAGTGTATTACCGTAATAAAATCTTATCTACAAATTTCTACCTGAATGCGGCACGGGTTACCGTAATAAAATCTTATCTACAAATTTCTACCTGAATGCGGCACGGGTTACCGTTCACCGAATTATCTGAAACTTTGACGTAAATTATTCCTAGTATAATAGTATATTTTCGTGGGGTGAGACTTAAAAAATACGCAAAAAAAATTCACCTCCTATAGAGATGGGCCACCCTAATGTACAATGACCTCTCCTTGGTCAATAATTAAACTTAATGGTCTTGTACTTTTTATCTAAGGTAAGACAATTATATTATCTCGTTGCAGATCAGAGACTTTGATGAGTTCAAGTTTGGATTAGGGGAGTGATCGCAGGCAGACGATGTTTCGCATTTTTTTTTAAATGTAGATGTACTTTGAACTTTAAACTTTTTACCATGAAAATAATGCTAAATTTAAAAAAATATCATATTTTCGACTTAGCCTATTGCATATGAAACATTCTGACTATGTTCAAAATTATAAGTACATTTTAAGATGTTTTATTCATTTGTATGGTTTAAACTAACAAAATTTCTCGGAGCTAAGCAAAAAAGAATCACCTAATGCTCGATAACGATAACATCCCAAAATGAAAATACTTTCTTTCCATAGGTGAAGGAGGCAAATTTATTGTCGTTAAATGAAGACTCCGAAGAGAGACCATGAACAAAGTACGTATTTTTCTATTAACTTGTCCTCAAAATAAAAGTACTATTGAGCCAATTTCGAACTACCAGATTTGAGTGAAAGCGTCATCCATTTTGCTGTAAATACATTATTCTTTTTTTTGTGAAGACATCTTGATTTAAATTGTTATTTTCTAAGAAACTTGAATCAGTTAAACCATTGAATGTCATCGCATATGAACTTATTTTGAATATAAGCATTATAAGCTATTGATTGCGAAATTTTGATTGCAAACCAATTCATAGCTTTTTTTACTGACTACCAATTAGGGTGGGCCGATTTTTTTTTATTTTAGTGCGGGTGGTGCGGAAAAGTTATGGCTTGCGTTTCTTATGTCTTGTAGCCCCTGGCTATTTTACATATGTTCCAAATTTGAATTAAAGATTTTAAGTCTAACAGTACTTATCGTGTTTTTGGGTATTTGGTCGGCCACGCGTCACTGCAATTTCTACTAGTTTTTACTGTTACGGTGTATCCCCTATAGAAATCAAACACAAATGGTCTCTGCTAATAAGAAACGATGAACTAAATCCCCTGACCAATATATAAAATGTTAAAATACAGAGTACATGTTACAGGTACCTCGTAATGTCAACATTACATTAATTAATTAAGTTTCAAATGAGAGAGTAACCCAAGAGCAGTGCCTAACATAACCCAATGGTCCCAGGGCACAAGTATTATACCAAATTCTTCCCGCGGGACTGATAAAACTCACGACCTTTTAAGGCGCATTATAAAACCTCTACTTAAACACATTTGTCACGCATTTACTTTTAAATTAATAATAACCACGTAATTGTTGTAACTACTTTGTAAGCCCATTTGGACATTTTGTTGTCGAATAATAAATATCTAGGTTGTTTAAAAAATTATCTGCATAAAAGTTATCCCTGGCGTGTGTTTGAGGTACAAAACGCAAAATAGATACAATGGAGTAGGATGTTTTAATGTCATTAACTAATTCTCATCAGTGCAGATTAAATAGAAACATTTTAAATAGACCTTGATGAAGCACTAAATTGTAGTTAGAAAATGCAGTACACGGTATATTTTCGCTAGCATGTCCCAGTTGATGTCATGAGTAAGTTTCAATTAGTCATTTAATTTTTTTAAATCCACCATAAATTCAGTGATTTAACGTAATATTTCCTGTTATCTTATTACAATTATCTGATTTAACTTGATTTAGTCAAATCGATATGTTATAACTGCTGAACAAAGATATTTAATGAACATCTTTAAGAAAATTGTACAGAAATTCGTTTCATAAGACATTGAATTAAAATATCGAATAAAAAATGTGCGTTTATGTGTATGTAACTGTATATGTATCTAGAACGTTTCTTATAAACACGATAACTACTGTTAGACTTAATACCCCAGTAAATAAAGACAAATTTGAGGCCAAAAAAAAAAAATTACGAGAAAGCTGTTTTTTTGTGGAAACCTTCGTTGAGATGCCCTTAGTACATCCTGAGAAGCTCGAGCAATTTGAGCCATGGGTTTTTTCGGGGAAGGGGATAAAGTGGCGATTTTCAGTTTTTTGCCATTATCTCTAAAAGTATCACTTTTTTGACAAAAACAGTCATGAGCAAAAATACTTCCTATACAATTATACACAGAAAAGGTCATTACACTTTTTTTGTAGGATCAATCGTTTCAAAGATATACATTACATACGTACAGTACGTACATAAAATGTTGCGTGTCTAATTGTGAGGACAAAGTTTCACAAAGACATCCATTCCCAAATTCAAGAAAGACATTAATCGATTTAAAGAATGTTAGAAGTCATCAAGCAGTAGAAAAAAGTAATAAACAAATAGTAGAAGCAGCAGAAAAACAAATAGCAAATGCGGTTGCAGATAAATTAGTTCTAGTTTCTACTGTTTCTACTGTTGTTTTGCTTTATAAATATTCTATTTGTCTTCGTAGATAATTCCCAAACAGCAATATTATGTGTTAAAAGGGGGTGGAATTTATAGAAGCTATACTTTTTGCAACTAAATTTCATTCAGTCATTTAAATATTGCACGATAATAAAAAAAGCAATAAAAGAAATGTAAAAACTGTATTTGTTCTTAAAATAAAGAGAAACAAACTAGACAATTTTTTTTAAAATTGATTTGTCTCTTAACTGATGGACTTCATTAAGGTTACAAAAGAACTATGGATACAAAGTAGGTACTTATGTATTGTACGTAAGCTGTCATTAGTATCAAAATAATCCGATCATTTAAAATAGAGTAAGTATTAAGCATTAATTGAATATTTTTATTATGTAAACTATTTGCATGTACAGTATAATATAAGCTTCAGAAAGTGTGCTAAACCTATTTTAATACATATAATTATTATCAAATGTAGCACAGTCCTGCTTTCAAAATCACCCTAACAAAATAAAGTAAAGTAGACGAAGGGCTGGTGATGGTGAAGTTGATAAAATTTTATCCTTGGGAGAAATATGTTTTTATCTGTAAAATGATGCAGAATAATCACGATGGTGATGTCCAAATTTTTCTACAGTGTGTGCTACCCTTTTAAAATACTCTTCATCCAGAGCGATTTTCCAATATAAATTTTCTGAAAAGTGTAAAACTTTGATTTTCATATTTTCTCCGTACGGAAAACATGATTTCAAACAACTTTTATTCTTACCATTTTTTTTTCAGAAAATTGCAATGGAAAGAAATAATTAACATTATATATAATGTACAATTTTTCATCTTCCCGAAAATATTTCACAAGGGCCCATTTTTGAAAAATTTGGACATTACCATCGTCATCGGCACATTTTTTAAATTTAAAAACATATTTATCCCAAACCAAAATGAAAAAATTTGAAAAAATGTACTCCAGCTCTATCTACTCTAATATTATATATTTTAAATTTTACCATCAAAAGTATTCAACGTTCCCGCCAACCGCCGCGCGCCGTTTGCTTTTTCTTACAGCCACCAGAGGCGCGTCGGTTCTAGTCCCAGTAGAATGAGTTAAATCCTGAAGACTGGGGGTGGAAGATCATCAACAATAGACTGGAACCTATTCAAAACCTCTTGTCACCGGCTCCCGATCAATTGATCAATACTATATTCTGCAACTGTACCAACGGCTGTAACGCTAGTTGTAGCTGTAGAAAACTAGGTCTCCGCTGTTCTGCAGTATGCGGGCATTGCCGTGGGTAATCTTGTTTGAACGCCGCGACGGAAGAAATAGATAGTAACAGCGGAGCTATAGATGAAGATATAGTTGAATATACGATACCATCAACTGATCAGGCCAATTGACGAAGCTCTTTATAAAGAAGATGATGAAGTTGACACGGAATTAGATCTGCTAAAAGAGAACAAATGATTTATGCAAAGGGCTGTTTTGAGTGTCAGATGTGGATTAGGCTTGTTTGTTACTGTTAAAAAAATACAGACATTGTGTATGTCCGTAACTTTTACTCAAAAACGATTGATCCTACGGAAAAAAGTGTAATGACCTTTTTTTTGTAGAATTTTATAGTAAATGTTTTTGTTCATAACTATTTTTGTCGAAAAAGTGATACTTTTCGGGATAATGGCAAAAAACTGAAAATTTACCCTTTACCCCCCCCCCCAAAAAAAAAACCATGGCTCAAATTTCTCGAACTTCTCAGGATGTACTAAGACTTTAATAAGACCATTACGAAACGAATGCACGTTGAAGCCGGGCATTGCTGACTGTGAATGCCTATTTAATACGGTAAGAGTTATTAGCCTTAACATTTTTATTCCAAATTTGGAGCAAATGCTACTAGCCTTATGGAGTAGTCCTTACTGAAAATGGGCCATATTTGTTATCCAGGGTTATCTTCAGAGGCGTGTAAACTGTCATGTTTTATAAGAACTATGTTTCATTATAATTTTAGAGCAAAATGTTACTAAGGATTTATTTCATTAAGCACACAAAAATATGTATGTACAAGATATTGAGAATGTCTCGAAAATACAGTATGTCTCTCAAGTTCGAATTGGGTGAGTATCAATTTTGCTTTAAGACGTTTGTAAAGTATTCTTAGCAAATCTATTAAAAACCAGTGGAAGTCGCTATTGGGTGCGGTCAGCTGCAAAAACTACCTACTTGATCATTAAAAATAAAATGTTACTACTTATGTACTTAATTTTAGTGGTACCATTAAAAATTAATTTCGCCATATTCGGGTAAAATGTTACTCAAATAAATATTCACAGTCGACCGCACCCGATTGCAACTACTATTAGTTTTATACTTGTTTTTACGCACATAAAGAAGTTAATTATAAGTTTTCACTTGTAAGTAACGTGCCATTTTTCACTAGATCGGTGGCAATAAATAAAAATTGAGAACTGTTAACTATTATGCAAATTGTCAATTTGTTATTCATTTGTGGGATTGGTTGTTTTCAGTTTTCCATAAATCATTTTTTTTTTAAATAAATACCAATGTACTGATTTAATGACCATCACAAAACCGGATATTGACTACAATAACAGAAAAAATCTTTCAGGCAGCATTACAAAAACTATAAAGGCTTGTAAGTTAGGTGACGAAGAAGTGAGAATTTTGGCGGAATATGAAATAGTAATTTGACTCGATGACTGCAGAACCTCATCTTCGTGCTTTCATAGAAAAATGGGTGAAAGATGAGTGTCGTAACTACACATTGTTAGTATTGACATCAAACGCCTGGAAAATAATGTTATGTGTTTTTCAATTCCAAATTAAACATCATCTATCTTGTCAAATTCTGCCTGAATGGTACTGTGTAAGTAGTAAATATATATGGATATTGAATATAAAAAGATATTCTTAAAACTGTTCATTTAGTATACACATTACGTAATATATTTTCTAATAAAGCTTCGAGGAAGGAAACAGATTCGGTTTCTATATATTATTTTTATTTTTATTATTATTCATATCATTTGTCTCTAACTGTTCCTTTGGTATAAAAATCACAAGCGTAGAAATTATTTTCCAGTAATATAATGGATATTCATATTATTTTCTAGATTCCACAGACATTATCTTTAAGAGAGCAGAAAAGAGAGAGAGAGCCAAAAACCTTCTGAGCAACTAGGTTTCGCTAAAGGACATCGTACTGAGGACTGAATTTGAGACAATGTATCGAATGGACAAGGGAATATTAATCGACTGCCGTAAGGTTGTGTTGAACATGGCAAATTGTGTACCATATTATTGGAGGTAGAGACGCACAGGCACCACGCCTTCAATATTCGCCGAGTATATGAAAGTCAGCAGTATTAACTCCGACAAATGTACAGTTTGCATAGGCATCAGACCAGGTTGTGTTCTTGTAGAAGAACCTTGTACACGATGTCGGAAGGACGCGACACTAATTTGTTTATTAAAGGGCTCCAGTCGCGTTCTCCCTTGTTCGTATGTGGTTTTCCACTCCCAGACGGGTTCTATATATATTTATGTGATGTTTGATAGATGAGAAATGCAAAAGCTGCAGTTACCGTAGATTTTCCAACGGCGCTCTACCAAAATTGGTTTCTTTCTTGATCCAGTTTATTTTATTTATCTAACAATTTAATAGATAATGTGGCTTGAAGGTCTCAGATTTCCCTTTATAAAATAATCTCAAGCCTCCGTGATGTGACCGGCTATTGAGTTACAGACTTGGCGGGATCTGCAGGCGCCCGATATTCAATTTCGACCTAACGCACAAAAGCTCTTGAGGGAGATTGAAAGCCAACCATTCAATCAATAAAAACGCGATAGTTCAAATAATATCATTTATTATTTAAACTTGAAATAAGTACAATTGATATGCAATATCCTATTTACGATAATATATAAATTTCAATGAAACGCCTTTCCAAGAAGGGTAAGGACGAATTAGGAATTAGGTTTGGCAATTACCATGCAATTGAGAGCGTGCAATAGCAATCGATTAGGTAAAAAGATTCACACAACTTCCTCAGAAGTTTATGTATGCACTTTGGTTTTAGTATTGACTGAAATTAACATAAAAATGTTTTACTTTCTCAAAATTTTGGACAATAGCGGTTAGATTTAAGGTTCCTTTAAGTGATTATATCATTCACAAGAACGAATTTCGATTTGAGTTCAACTATATATGAGTTATTACAACTTTTCGCTTCGCGGCGTACTGGCCCTCATTTAGGATCAATATAAGGGATGTGACATGAGTTTGCTCTCGAGCGACTTTTTGGCAAATGGCTTTTTAGTCTTACTTATCCACAAGCTGGCTTTCACTATAACTTTGCCATTTGGAAAGACCAGCCTTTGGTTTTCCTTCTATCGCTTTCTACTGATTCTCCAACGCACTCGTCCAACTGACTGGTCGCTGGATGAATCCAAATTTGTTTTATTCGAGAAACCGGCCTTGTACATTTTTAATAATTCTTGCCTAATAATTGCCTATAGACGCTACGCGCCTTTGCCACATTTTTCGGTCTGGCCATTTTAGTACGTCGCGTCGCCTCGTTAAAATTTCATATTTCAAATTCTTCATTCCAGTTCAACTTTGGCGCACTTTTATTCTTACGGCCCGGACAAACATGTTTTCCTAAGTGAAAATTCGGTGTTTCTTCGAATTTTCACATTGTTATGCCTTACGTCTTAACGAACGTGTACAAGTATTTTTGTGCCAGTTTTCGACGTTGATGCCTTTCAATCTTGTATGCTATGCACCTGGTGAACAATCTTAAAACGATGTTTTGAGCATAGTTTAAACGTAAGTTACAACGAAATTAAAATTATAACCGAGCAAATCCAGATACACTAAGAATAGGTGATTACCTTCTTGTCTATTTCTGACGACAACTACGAATATGAGATTCGACGCAGTTTGTAGATAGTATCATCGACAACTTACCTATGGCGAAAAATTTGGAATGACAGAAATATAATGTGTAGATCCAGAGATATTTGTTAGGCCCTCCTTTTACTGCCCAAAATACAGCAGTTCGATTTTCAAAGAAATACGTCCCCAAACAATTATCCAGTATCGTATTCTTATCAAGCAGACAGATACATAACAATATGGAACGGGAGAACTAAATTGTGAGAGATATACATCAATTGGAGTAGTGCATGTCACAATACGTCAAGACCTTATGAATAAGAAGAGGAATAAGATGTACTAAGAAAAAAGTTACTATAAAAACCAGTATATAATTTCCTGTTAGACTTGACCTCATAAATATAATAACTTTTAAAACAAGTAAGTTAATAGTCATTGTGATGCGCGAGTTAAAATTGAAAAGTAAAGTTTTACGTACTGGAACAACTATAACGACTGAAATAAGAGATTTATTAAAGGAAGGATTTACAGAACGATGAGGATAATGGTCGAAGCTTTTATAAAATATGGAATTATTCTAATGAGAGTGGATAGAGGGAACTGCGACTGGCAAATTCGTTGTACGACTATTTGTGTTTGTAAATATAAAAGTCCCAATATTATTCGCTCTCCAGAGTAGAATGTGTTACCGATTTATTAGCTTCTATAACTGTAACCAAATGCTATTCAAACAATACACTATGCCTTGCGTTTCCCAATTTAACCATAAATACATACTTTGAACTCCAACACTATCCAATACTTGGAATCTTGAGGCATAAACATTAATCTATTACATAATAAAGGGAATATATGCAGATGCACAAATGGATGAAACAATTAGCGCTATAAACTTCGATAATGATACACGGCATTGGTGCATCATCTGGTAGAATGTTGCAAATACATTAAGTAATTGTTTACGGTTGCTACTATCTATTCAATGTAGTAATCCATACAAGATATAATAGGGTAATAATTTCCTTGTTGCGTTATTTAGTGAGCCATACAATAATTATTTCGAACCTACATAGTCACCACTAAATATGTTATGCATTTCGTTCTGTAGGTAACATGGTTCTATAATTCTGTGTTATGTGTAAAAGTTTAGAGCGTGATAAAATCTAAGCTGCCAGTAAAGTTTACAACTCTTTCACCTTGAGGTATTGGTAGTATGATAAAATGATATTTATCGATATCCCAGTAATGTGGGTAAATTTAAACAACTGTAATGTAGATAGGTAATTGTGATATTCTAAATGCTTGGTTAGATTAGACAAATTTAAAAATAAATATTTTTTATTTCTGCTTAGAGACTTATTGACAAACATTATTTTGGGTATTCAGAAGAAAATTTTTTGACAGTTCTAACAACCAATTATTAAATTTCGTTATTTCTTGTCATGTGAAACAAATCACCTAATCATTTTAACATTACACTCATAACCCCATCCAGGGAAATTTTCAATCACTATGACAATCAAATTATTTCAAATAATTTTATGACCCAATATCCCTCTGACATTGACAAATGTCTCATAATTTTCTGACAATCTCAAGCACGTTGCTCCGGCTTCGGCGTCGGGCTTTCGATTGTCATAAAATTATCTCGTACATTATCAATGTCCTAGGGATATTATAGCTGATAATTTTCAAAGAATTCATTCTTTCCTTTCATATACTATTGATCCAAGTTAGATCACGTTAATAGAGCCACAAGAAGTCTCCTTTAGACATCTTGTCAACTTCTTCCATCCACTCAATATTTAATATTCAATCTGGAAGCAATAAAATAACCATTCTTTCTGTATACTGATAGTCTAAGTCTGATGATACTAATATATTTATAAGAAGACTCCCTTATGAAACATTTTATCGTGTTATTGATTGATTTATTGATTTACTAGCGTGCGGTAGGCATTACTGCCACTCCCAGGGTTATACAGCTGGGCCTGCTACGTCCACGCTGGACTAAGGTCATGCTTGTTGCCAGGAGCGAGAGCCACATGGCGCATGGTAAAGGAATAGGGGATGGGAGGTGTAGGTATTTGTGACATTCGTTACCGCATTGTGTTGTGAGGGAGCGTTTAAGCTCCCTTTTTTTTGTGTTTTTGGTTCTGGGCATCCGCCTCTTCTGAATCTTCGTGTGAAATATGTTTATACGGAGTGTTTATGCTCCTCTTTTTGTGTTTCTGCTTCTTCGTATCTTCTTTTTCTGAGTCTTCTGATTCCTCGGTTTCCGATACTGGGTTGGATTTAGGTCATGCTTGTCGTCAGCAGCGAGAGCCACATGACGCATGGTTTTTTTTCTGGGATTCATTGTTCCCCTCGCTTTTCTTTCCCAGTTTGTTTATAATCCTCTCGATTGTTGTTTCCCACGTGTAAAATGGTCTCCCTATTTTTAGTTTGTTGCTGTCCAGTGTTAGGGCTTTCTTCAGTAGAATTTCTGCTGTCCTTTTTGCTTTAACCTTCTTGATCCTTTCCCTTATCTCTCTGCTTACCAGAATATGGTATATTTGTCTGATTGAGCTTCCATTACTCTAAGGTTTGACTTTTGCTCCATGTATTTCTTATTGTTAAGTCAAACATGTGTGCTAGGTTTTTCAGCGCGTTTCCATTTTCGTTAAGCCAGGTGTGGAGTAAAGTTTCTCCTATGATGCTTTTTGTCCTCCGCCTGATCATGTTTTCTTGTATGTGCATAGAACTCTCCCAATAGTATAATAGACATTTTTCTTGATTTTTCACAGCGTTGGTATGTGCTGGGTTTGTTATGTTTTCTCCTTATAACTGATGACTTAGTGCTCCATATAGACAGTCCTCTCTTCGGTTATTACTGATTTCATTTTGCTCTTTGTCGCCTGACACGATTTCACTGCACTATATATATACTATGATTTACTGCGTTAGAGGGGAATCACTATGTAAAGTTTTGATTTGTATACCTAATTAATAATAATTAAACACTACTAATATTTCTCATCAATTACTGAAAATGTTCAGAGATATATACTATTTTACAACGAAATATTTTATCGTGTTATTGTAGAAGAACTCACTACCGAGCGTCTAGATGACGTGATTTCAATTATTCACTGACAATAAGGGCCTGGATTATTGCGATTTTTGCATAAAAAAATCCCTATCGAAAATTTCTCTCCGACGGGATTGGAATTACACGTGATTTGTATTTATTTACCTATTAGTAATGGTCTTTATACTTAAAGATTTCTGGAGAAATCGCATAGAAAAATCCCTATCAAGCTCCCGTAAGGCGACCAGAACAGTGAGTACCAGACTTAAGGAATCATGAGATGCCGATTAACTCAGTTGCTTAGGTCTTCCAAACGAGAACTCCAGGGATTAAGACTAGCAACAAGTCCTTACATCAATAAAATGCAATTAGTTCAAAGAATACGATTTATTTAATAAGTATAAAATAATATGAAAGAATCACGCCACCCCAACTAAGGCAAATTACTTTTTAACCATACAAATGAGAGCATGCAATATAAAAATATTTTACTTAAACAATTTTAGTTCGCTTATGAATAGCTTAAAGGTCCCAGATCGTGATTTTATCATTCACGGGACGGAGTTCAACTAATACATGAGTTTAATAACTTTCGGCCAGTCTTACGACGTACTTGTCCCCATGTAGGTTCAATATAGGAAAAATGACATCGAGTCGCTTTCGGGCGACTTTTTGGCAAAATGTAAAGTTGAAAATATTATGAATATTTTCAAAGCACTTTTTTAGCGAACTTTTTAAAAAGTATGTGGTTCATTTTTCCATGACCACCATATACTTTCCTGAACCAAAATATATTTTCCTAAGTAAAAATTCGCTGTTTCTTCGAATTTTTACCCTTCCAATTTTTACCCGAATGTCTTGTCGAACTCCTAAGGGTCCCTTTTGGGCTAATTTGTAGCTCTGAAGTCTCCCAGACTCTTGAAAATATCCTTAAATGAATTTTTTGCCTAAGTCGAATTTTTATTTTGGCTTCGACCTAGGTCAATTCTGGACACAACATTATCTAGCCCTTCCCAGAGGATACTCCATCACACATAAACATTTGCTACATTTCAATGTGAAAAATTATCAAAAATTACAAAGAAAGTGACTATAAAGTTTCACTCACAGCATGCATGTCTTAATAAATAAAAGATTTCCTTCTACTTCCGACTGATTAGTCAACTTTTTTCATTGTCTTTAGAAATCTTCAGGGATGATATAAAATCAGTTCCAAAGAAAATTACTATTATGAAGTAATAAGAAAATATTTTCATGTAAAAAACTAACAGGAAATATTTGTTTAAACCAAAATATTCTTCTAAATTATTTCGTAATAGTAATTTTGTTCCGAATGAATTCTATGCCATCCCTGAAGATTTCTAAAGGCGATGAAAAAAGTTGATTAATTTTTATGAGTTTGAATCAGTCAAAAGCACAAGGAAATATTTCATTTATTAAGAGAAGCGAAATTTTCTACTCATTTGCTTTGTGCTTTTTAATAATTCTTTGCTTTGAAACGTAACAAATGTTTATTTATGATGGAGTATTCTCTATGTAGGGCCAAAGATACCTGATAGGATGCTTGGATGCTTGCCTATAAAAAGTTTATTTTAGGTCCAGATTTAGATTTAGATATAGATTTTTTTTTAAACGTGGACATCTGAAAAGTGCATTTTTGCGGTACATTACATTTTATAAAGTATAAAAGCTCGGCCTACTGCGGTCTCTTTTGGGACCGGAAAATGAAGAAATCTTATTATCGATTTTTTTATTTCTAATTTGAAGACGCCACTGGAATCGGTATCCTCAGATGGGTTTGTGTCAAATTTCGTGAAGAAAATCGTATTTTTGGATTTTTCCTATGAGACACCAGTATATCCCATTTTGCTTGGAGTCACCCCCATAAAATGTTTATTTTAGGTCCGATTTAGATTGTTTTTTTTAAATGTAGACATTTGAAAAGTACATTCCTGCGGTACATTACATTTTACAAAACATATAGAAGATCGGTCTACTGCGGTTTTTATTCGGAGTGGAAAATTGAAAAATCTTAGTAGAGATTTTTTTATATCAAAGAAGACCTTCTAATGGGTTTGTACCAAATTTCACGAAAAAATTCCTAGTGTTGCATTTTTCCCGAGAGAAATAGAAATTCTGAAAGTGCCGATGAAAATTAGTCTTGAATTCAGCTCCAATTTAAGCCTTAGTTTTTGAAGCCTAAGTACCTGCCAGACATACGGCTGAAAAGTGTCGTACTCGATGTAAAATAGTCTGCTGAATCTGAATCAGGAGGGCGCATAAAAATTGGAGATTGCCTTCAACCCTTAATCTGCGAATTTACCTTTTTTTTTCGGAAATTGTGAAAAATTGAATTCTTAAAATATAACTTTTCTCCCACAAAAAATAAACTAAAAATCTATTCTTTTTTTCATCATTTTCGTATTTGCGAAGAGTATAATAAGACGTAGAGCCTATGCATGTATCAGAAATCGGGGCTCTCATTTCGAACATGGATGATAATAGAATGTTTGGTAATGTAAATCTTGTTTTATTTCTGTTTCAGAATCACAAATAAGGTGAGTTACCTCCGATTTCTTAAATTGATTACTATTTCTTTTTTGTCTCACACACCGCTTGTTATTGAGATAATTTTTCTCGTTCGAAAGAGCACAAATTACAGAAGTTTTTTTAAGTATCTGAGTGCCTTAGGTGGCTGTATTAACCTCCCCACAATAAAATTGTGGGAGGTTACTACAATTAGTCCAAAATCGAAAATTGAGATAACATCAAATCTTTACGTTTTGAGGTCCCAGGAACCCAAAAAAGTTGTTTTTGAAAAATGTCTGTGTGTATGCATGTGTGTGTGTGTGTATGTATGTTAGCACGATAGCGGCGAAGCTACTGAACGGATTTGGATGAAACTTTGCATGAGAGTTTCTTTAGTGCTCCAGAAGATCTGAAAAGGTTTTGGTTGAGATCGGATTACGTTAAGTGTCGTTTTGGCACAACAAGTTGTTTATTTTATGATTACTTACAATTTGTAATTGAACCATTGAAAAGCAGTAAAAATTCCAATTTCAACGGTATATCACACTTGCACTTTTTCGATTTGGTTTCCGTGAAAATAATTAAAAAACAAAATAACACGCTTCTTGTGTAAGATAAATTTTATAGTCTAACCTAAGGTTCGATAGACGTGTCAGAGAACGTATACCACAAAATAATGCAGGGCTTACTCTTTGAACATTTGCAGCCGCAAAGGCTTTTTTAGAGACTATTGACGGAATCGGGACTGTACTGATCTGACGAGAGTGAAATTCTACATCTCAACGCGACATTCCGAACGACTAATTATCTACGGTTAATTAGTTATTAACGCGCAAAGACTATCTATCTCTTTTTTTGCGGCAGAACGAGATGGAAGATGGACACTCTTCTAACACAAATTCGCGATCGAGAAACGTCAAACGAAAAATTGCAAAAATGTCACTTTTGATTCGTTCGTGCCGAGCTGAATTTTCGAATTTCGACATGCAATTTACAATGCGGATCAACTACAAGTCTTTCTCTTTCCATCGCTACATAGTACGGCCGTCGTGGTACCGTATTTTTTAAAATACGAGTAAATTTAGATGTAGTGTTTTCGACCAAAATTTACCCTCGGATGTCGCAATTCTGAAAACGGTTTTTCATCTGTAACTCGGAAACTGTGAGAGATAGCTTAAAAATAAAAACTCCCTAAGGAAAACTACATAATGTCAGAAACGTTTTGCCGCACTCGAAATTTTAATGGGACTTTTCAAGATGACGGTGTCATGCACTTTTTTCATTAAATCATTCGTAACTTCTAAACGGCGACTCGTACGGCAAAAAACTCCGACCTAACGAAATTATAGAGAATTGAATTACCTAAAAGTCTTTTTAGGATTTTTATGCTGCTCCAAAAATTACCGAGATACGGTCGGCCAAAGTGGAGACTTTTTTGAAATTCGTCTAAAATCTCGAATTTTTTCTCTTTAAACCTCCATAACTCTTAAACGGCGGTCCCTAGGCCAAAATACTTCACCTTAACGAATGTGTAGAGAATTTAATGCTACAAAAAATTATTTTTTGACTTAAGACAAAAAATAAGGACATTAGGAACGAAAGAAGTGGAAATTTACATTTTCCAAGGAAACGCGTTTTTTTCTCTTCTCTTGCGAATATCTAGATAAATATTGATTTTGGCAAAAAAATAGTAGGGATCTATTAGAAAGACAATAAAATGATGATGAATTTGCTTTGTCAAAAAATGTCTGTAGGATTAATGGTTTCGCTGCTATATACGTTTCAACACAAAATTTCGATTTTCCCATATGCCCAAATTATATTTGATACTGATTTTTAAAATCTCCGCCAAGTGAAATTTATAGCTTTTTGTCTTCAAAGCAGTGCAATGTGCAGGGTGATATTCTAATAATGACAGAGGTGTTTAGTGATTTCGGCTGATAACTCGGGAACGGTTGAAGATACCGAACTGAAATTTGAAACGAGGGTATAAATATTGTAGACGGACGGTTTACGAGTGAATTAATAATACACCTACGTCACATGACGTCACAAAAATGAAAAATTATTACAACAGACGAACTGGTACAGATATCGACTTAACGGTTGGAGTTATTGAATTGAAATTTGAAACATAGGTGGAAATATTGTAAATGGACGGAATAAAAGTGAATTAATAATACACCTACATCTACGTGACGTCATAAATAAGACAAATTCACCATGGTTGTCTGGCTGGCCCCGGGCTAGGATCCGATGAAGCATATATTTGTATTAAAACATTGAATAAAATATTAATGTTGTGCAGACTATAAATTTAACACTCAAGTTCTTAGGTCCAAATCTCACCAAACGCAAGACTTTTTTCTGATTTAATATGAAAAAAATATTTCAACTTAATAAATATAATTAAATGAGATGGTTCATATTGTTTAGTGCTCTTTTCGGCTTCAAAGATTCGCCGGGTGGGGAGGTTCCAGCCGCTTCCAGTAGCTGCCAATTTTTTTTTCATAAAGTTACCAGAAAAATCATAACTTTCCATAACATTAACACTATTTGCGAAATTAAAATTTACTAATCTTTACTTCATCTTTAAATAACCGTTAGATAATAAATCGTTAACGTATTGAACGGAAAAATTTCACATTAGAGCAAGTGAAAAAACTTAAAGAATAAATATAAAATCTCTTCTTATTGCGTAATTAACGTATAACTATAGTCCGGTGATATTAGGAAAATGTTTCGGAAAGTTTTGGGACTAGCCAAAAATGAGTCTGCCTCCCTCAGGAATCCGAAAAAAATAGTGTTGACCGACCACTCAAAACGGCGGCTTTAATTGTTATTTAACTTTTTGAAAACAATATGAATTTTGCCACTTAGTTTTTTGCTTATATCTCGCCTGGTTCTGATTATTGATCATATATAATTAATATTACCATGCGTATGCTTAATAAATTCCCTTTTCAAATTAATGAAGTTTCAATTTGTATTAAATTTTTGTTATACGGGACATTTAATAGCATATTTCATTTTGTTTCGATGAAAATTGGGTGAAAAAAAGGAGGGAAAAAGAAAATACATTTTTGAAAATTGTAAAAATGCGCTTTTTTGAAAACAAAAAAAGCACTTTTTTAAATTAAAAAAAAATGAACTAACTCCTAAAAGTACAATCGAAAAAACAAAGTGACGTACAATGCTTCCTTGATAATTAACGAGGAATACAAATTTTAATTCGTGTACCATCTATGACCGTTCTATTTGATATACGGTGTCCGGGATTGGTGCGTTATATTTGACCATAAATGATTTTTATTTTTGCCAACTTTGGTGAAATTACTCCTTCTTATAGAAAAGATATTCAATTTTGATTTTTCGGCTATTTTTGGTGTTTTTTATTTGTTTCCAAGATGGCGGATTGACCAATACTTATCGGACACGTCTATATTTTTTAAGAATTTTAGTTCAAATAAGCCAGTATTTTTAAAATTCCCATCCGATTGGTAGTAAAAAATGTATTAAGCAGATAAGTTGAAAATCCGTGAAAGCGCCTCATATAACTTTTGACGCACAAGGAATTTTTGGGAGCAAATATTTTTTTCGTAATCAGGAGGTCATAATACATAAGAATCAACAATAAAATTTCAGGTGGAATGTAGTCGCCGAAAAAAATTAAATTAAATCAATTCGACTGTACTAATTGCACAGCTATAGGAACAAAAGTAATAGTAGAATATATCAAGTTAAATATATAATTGATAGGAGCATAAGTCGTCCTTACATTTAAGGCTGTTAGTATCTCGTAATTTAGCACTTTGCTTAACTTAAAAGGACAAAGCAAACTTGATACATATTCTAGCGCTTAATGCAAATTGAGCTTCCGAAGAAGCTGGTTCTTGCAACTAATCCTGGTACAAGAAATGATGTCTCAAATATGCATAACATCAGTTATGCAAAAGTTGGAAAAGCTCTGAATGTAACGAGAATAGAAATAGTTTACATAGGGGCGTATCGCGACACTACCTCTATCTTGTTTTCTAAGAATAAATGTCTGCTTGTTAAGGCCTGCGAGGAACCGACATGGCGTGCTGAAATGCTTAAAATGCATTGTTGCATGTTTCCTTATTCTCCGAAATTAAGACAAATTTATGTTTCCTATGCTATTAATAACGTATGTATTTTATTCTAGACAAATTTAATAATTAATTTTCTACACTTTTAACTTTAGTATTATTATACCTGTTTCATTTATTAATGAAATAGATAAAAATTTGTAATATTCATCGTTTCATAACACAACTCAAATATCTAATAAAAAATGTCTGTATGAATATATATGTGAATGTGTGGATATGCGTGTGTGTGTGTGTGTGTGTGTGTGTGTGTGTGTGTGTGTGTGTATGTATGTATAGACCGTTCCTTGTAAACACGAAAACTTCTTTTAGATTGAAACCTGTGTAAAATAGCATGGTAGAATACTCTCTACTGAAATTGGGCCATATGGATCATACGGGGGTGATCGCCAGTGAAGTGTAAACTGTCATTTTTTTCTAAGTTTAGAGCTAAATGTTCCTAACAGTTTTGATTACTTACACAAAAATTGGAAGATATGCAAGATATTGAAACTGTAACATACAGCGTATTTTTCAGGTTCGAACGAACTTTAGATAGATTAAGATATAT
Organism: Rutpela maculata; assembly: GCA_936432065.2. NCBI lineage: Eukaryota > Metazoa > Arthropoda > Insecta > Coleoptera > Cerambycidae > Rutpela > Rutpela maculata. Next base: position 203,772,415 of record OW386286.2, on the reverse strand, counting down.
ATAAATTTGATTTTAAAATGTTACTGAAACATCTCTTTCGAGACGAATGAAAGTTGCAGTTGAACATTACCGAATGATAACTCCCATCAGATTTAAAATTTTAATTTTTTTTGGACATATGCAAAATCACATGGTAGTATATTCTCTTTTGAAATCGGCGAATCCGTCATACAGTATTATATTTAAGCTACATTTTATAATGATTTTGGATACTAAAGTTGTTAAAATTTTTGTTTAAACTAACAAAAATATGAGGTTGTTTAAGATATTAAAACTGTAATAGACAGTGTGTGTCTCAAAGTCGAACAAACTCTACGTAATAAAATGTCAGCAGATGTAACTTATTAAGTTAAATTAAAGACTTTAATTTTTCGAATTAGCTTTTTTTTAAATAAATAATTTCCAAAATATCTTAATTTTAATTCTAGCTATTTTTTTAATTTGTAATCGAATATTTTTTATTCATTACAGAAAATATTTCTGAGTTATATAGAAGGTCCATGGATTTTTTACACTCATTTCTCTTCTTCTTTTTAATAATAATGTCTTGTAGGAATGAATTAGCATTATTCTAGTTCTCTTTCATTTGAGCATATTTGATGCTGAAGAATCGCTTTTGGGGACGTATTTCTTGAGGAATCGAGCCATTAATGCGATAGGCTGTCCAGAGAGTTCATAGCAAACGTCTCCAAACCCACATATCGAAAGTATGTCTACCCTGATGGCGGCCCGTACCTAAGAGGCGTAAAAGATGATGGAGAAAACTAGGGCGTTCACAAATTTGACATTTGTGCGTTTCGTTATATTTCTGTGTACATGTTATTTATAATGTGATTCTAGTAGCGCTACTATACGACACAAAACATACGTTACCACTAGAAGAAACTGACGCACTACTACAACAAATGGAAAATTAAGATCAACTCAGACTAATCGGAGACCATAACATTCAAAAGAAAATTTATCAATATTAAAACGATTACAAAACTTAAAATTGACAATAAGTACATGCAAAAACAAAACGCAATAAAATATCTGGACGTGCATCTCGACTAAAGGCTTACTTTTGCACCCCACGTGGCGCATAAAATTTATGCAACTCTGACAAAATTATATCCTCTGACAGAAGATGTAGTAAGTTGTCAGCAGATAACAAGCTCAGCTTGTATAAAGACATACTGAGACCTATACTTACTTACGGCTGCGTGGCTTAGGATAATATCTCTGCCACGCAGTGTAAAAGGGTACAGATTAAGCCAATACAAAATGTTACGTCTTTTGGCAAACTCCAGTCGATATATATCGATCACGGAGATGCAGTGGGATGCAGATGATACAGGACTTCGTTAAGGAGGCCGCTCAGAAATTTTTAACGACTAAAGCACAACTTTCAGAACTTACACACATACGAAGACACGCCAACACTGCACATACTCACAGATTTATACATCAAACTCTATCTGTTTACGACGAACTCAGGACATAACCCAACAGACTTACGTAACAATCTTCACCCCTCTCAACCCACTCTCCTCTTCTAGAACCAGAATTCCTACCCTACTGATAAGTATTTTTCCTCCTAAAGACAGCGCTACTCTTCGAATATTACTTTTTTTTATTAATTGACTCATAATTCTTTACAGCAGGTTTTTAAATCATACTTTCCTGCGTTTAGCTACCTCATAAAATAAATTAGAGTGGATGAAAAAAATATATATAAAACAGATACCTTGATTTGCGATTCAGAGGAACGATATCACCTCTATCTCATAAAACTGCTTTATATAATATATTTCATTTATATAATAATGTACCTACTGCTTATAACAATGCTGGGTTATCTAAATTTAAGCTATTATACAAACAATTTGTTTTATCCTGGTCAATAAAATGAATATGTTCCTTACATTCAGTGTTATATTAAATGTGCATATCCTAATTTTAATTTAATTAAGTATAAATTTGCAACTTTATTTCGTTCTGACTTTATTATTTAGTACTGTAATAGTTTTTTATGGTTTTTTTTATTTTTTTTATTATGATATTGTGATACAATAGTTTTGCTAATGGGGCTGAAACTTTGATCAATAATTTTATTGGTTTTCTAGCCATATTTAAGTTTAAATGTTAACTCATTACACAGGCAAACAAAAAAGTGGTCTGCACTAGGGTACTGACCATACCTATCCCTTGTATTTTGAACCGCTGAATATGAATCTGACCTTAGATTTTCCCCAGCACGTCAGGTTTTTTTAACAGCAAAAAGTCTGTTGGATCGTAATATTGCTTACCCAGCTCATTTAAATCAGTCTCCAAATGTGACTCAACTTTAAAACTTCAACCTAATAACATTGTGGTACTTCAATATTGACCACATAACTCAAGGAAATCGTAAAACTCCATAACTTCTTAACCACATAACCCCTCAACCCCAAAACCCTAGAATTCTGATGAAAATAGTGGGAAATCTTGATTGGGGAGTTAATGAGCTGTAACCTCGGAAACTTGTGCTCGAGTGTCATACATCCACAACTTCATGACCCCATGACCTCAGCATCTCATAACCCCGTAGCCCCTTAACTCTGAAGTTCCAACGGGAAAAGTGGAGATTCTAAGTAGGGAAATTTGTGCCATTGTGCCGTTATAAACTTGGAATCAAGCATCCTATGACGCCATAGCTCATCAACGACAATCCTTCTATGCTCATAATTCCACAACCCTGAGAATTCAATAAAAAAATAGGAGGCTCTCGATTGGGGAATCAGTTAGATTGTGCCTCAGAGCCTCGTTACCTTATTACCAAGTAAACCTATTTTAGCAGCAAACCCTTCTACTACATAATCCAGTAACCCCGTGAACCCATAACTGCATAAATCTGGGAATATAATAGAAGAATGTGAAGATTCTAAACACAGGAATTCATGAGATTATGTTCTCGGAATCTTGAAATCGCATGCAAAAGTTTTAAACGTAGAACCCCATGATCCTGAAGACTCAATAAAAGCAAATTAGGGAATCTTAATTGGAGATTCAGTGAGAACGTAATTTTGGAAGTGGAGTATCTTTTCAGGTGTTGGTGCTAAGGCTTTCGCGGAGCCGGTGATCTGGCTGCTGGTTTCCGGGTCTTCTTTCGCGTAGACTTGGTTGAGTGCTTGACGTTTCCCACTTCGCTTCAGAAGAAGACCACGACAAGATGGTCGAAACGTCAAGCACTCAACCAAGTTTACGCGGAAGAAGACCCGGAAACCAGCAGCCAGATCTTTTCAGGTGGTTTCTGTTTAGGTGATCTCTTGCTTTTGCGAACTCTTTTATATTTATATACATTTTCTCTGCCTTCTTGGCTTCGCCGGATACTCTTACATTCGCCGACACCCTATCTTTCAGTCTCCATTGTCCGGCCTCATACTCTCTGTTTCATTTGTTCTATTTCATGAATTCTCTCATGATATCACCAGTGTATCGTGCCTTTTTCGTCCATATACCCCATTTTATCTTCAGCCATACTTGGTTCTCTAAAATTCTTGTCTCTCTTCAGGGCTTCCTCTTACACTCTATCTATATACTCTGTCACTTTCTTACAAATTTACTAATGTTCGAGGGTTGGAGAAGGGATAACAGAAGGTGTAAGAGAGCTCGATAAATTCCGCACTTAAAAAAATTAATCTTCCCACATCCTTCTGCGACTTCCTGTTTCCCACTCATCGAGGAATGTTCTTTACCTGCTTTGAGGGTTGGTCTTTCTGTGCAAACTCAATACCGTTGGCAGATTTCTCTTCTCTCAGATTGAACAACTCCAGAGTGCATCTTTTCGGTTTTAAAAGTTTTTCAAATACTTCTTGTGAATTTGGGGGTGGTTTCCACCTTAGACGGGTATGGTCAAAGCAGTCAAGGGCTGTTCTGCACAGTACACTGCAACCATTGCGCAGTAAAAACAAGAAAAATTTGCTCTCCCACATCTTCCTCCACCCCCGTCCAGCTGAGGGTAGTTTTCACACCTCTAGGGGGTTGGTTCTTTGGCTGTGTTTACCCTTCCCCATGTCTCCCTTGCATTCTCAAGAGCTTGTAAGCTAGAAGCTTTCATGATGCAGATCTATGTCCGGACGGGTATAGAAGGGGTGTAGAAGGCGTACCAACCCCTTCGGGGTTGGGGGGGTTGTTACACCCTTGGCAATAATAAATGAGAGCACGATGGTTGCAAAGTGCCCATTCATACTCCTTTCCGTAATGATCCTGATATTCATGACTTTACCATTTAAGAGATATTTTTGGCTCTGTAAGAGGTATACAAATTCTTTTGACCTCGGATTCGGATTCACCGTCGAAAAGTACATAGAAATACCATGGTTAGTCATCCAGATCACAACTTTTTTTTGTGGGGCTGTATTATACTATAGTCGTGGATAAAAGTTATAACACACTTAATCGCAATGCGTAAAATGTCATTAATTATTTAAAACCAAAACAACTGAATATCCCCTCACCTACCAACGGCGGCAGTGCTCGTTAAATGCATGTAAGCGAATATGTAAGGTCCACTGTATGTTTATTTGCATGTAAAAATCAAATAAATGAGTTATTTAGTTTCAGAAAATAAAACGATTAATAAATATCTAAAATGTCAAAAAAATACTACTATAACCACATTTCATTTCTATTTTTGATAGGGGATGAAATTTTCCATGGTTATTATTATTGTTATTATAATATTACACTTTCACAATTTAAAGTTTATATAATTATATGTAAAGTTTATATAATCACAAATTACATAATTTTAATAAATAAATATACCTACCCATTATACTTGAGATCTCGAATAAATATTATGTTATATAACAGGTAACCGTATAGCTTTTAGAATTAAAGTCATTAACTTTATTTTCTCCGTGTTACGGTTTCAGGTAACCCAACAACCCTTCTTAATTAACACCCACTTATCCACTAGTATCTCCTAACACAATTACTCTGTATCCTGGTTCGCATTCATCTTTTCCAGAACTAATTTCTTACAATTTTACTCTTCCCATTCGTTGGTGCATAGCATGCCTGTATTATAATCATCAGAATTTCTACTTTCATGAGATGCAAGCATGCAATTTGTATTCCTTTACACAAACTTCAATCAAAGCGAAACTCCATCTCTGAGCATTGTTCGTAGATGTATCTATACTATAGCAAAAAGCCAATCTGAGATTATCCATTGGAAAAAGTACTCTCCGTTCTCTTAGTTTCGCTGAGGCATAAAACATCAATCATTGTTTCAAATAAATATAACAGATATTATAATAATGCTCTTCCATATATATTATGTAAATTATATAATACAATCACGAACCCAAGTCTGGCTTGAGCCAATTCAACTGTAAATTTACATAATTTCAATATTAACCTAATTTATTTTAGTTATATTTAATATTCTAATAAATATTTAGGAGATAAAATTCGTTTTTCTTTTGAAGACATTAATGTGCCTTTCAGTTACTTCCAGACTATTAACTACTTCCTTAATAACGCAAATCGATAGATCCTTGAGACTTACTTATATTTTTGTGTGGCATATCAATAATTTAAAGAAACAAACAGTAATATGAAATTAACTTTACTTGCCGAACGCACATATACTAGACTAGGAGCCCGCCGACCACTAATTGTGTGTCATAAGTTTACTCCCAAAATGTGTGAATTGTTGTTAATTTTGGGTAGTAGAGCACAGAAATATCCATGCCAGCCCTTTTTTTGGTACAGGGGCGTACGACAGGCCCCCAAATATGTAAGAAATATGACTTGTAAGAGTAAAAAAAAGCCACAGATAACTCATAGGTTTACGCATGGGGGTTGGAGGGATTTGTTAATTTACCCCCAAAAATCATGAATCCAGACTCCCATTCATTTTGGGCGGTACAAGGAAGCGCTACGCTCGCCCAAATTTGAAAAAAAAGTCAGTTAAAAAAAATGATAAGTTTATGAATGGCAATCAGGAACTTGGTAAGTATGAACCTCCTGAGTACGAAAAGATATTCGCCATCTTTGAAAAGCGGTGCGAATGTCTTGCCTTTCACGGTAATTGACGACGTAGCGGCTTTTCCTACCGCATGTACTAGTTACCCTTGAAATTCAATAAATATCATTAATTTGCGAGTGGCAATCAGATACTTGGTAAGCATGAACCTCCTAAGTGCGAAAAAATATTCGCCATCTTTGAAAAGTGGAGCGAACGTCTTGCCTTTAACGATAATTGACGACGTATCGTCTCTTCCTACCTCATGCACTAGTTGCTAGGGATTACAATTTACCGGAAGTTTTAATAACCGGTAAATTGGTAAATAAAAGTATAAATAACCGGTTAACCGGTATTTACCGGTAATTTTTAGAATTAATGATTAGGATGGCGAAAATGGCAATTGTCTTTTTCCATGTACAAAATTATCTAAATTTAACAAAAAACATATTTATATGCGTATATTTAATATAATGAGCAAACAAAAGGTTTTTTATCAAAAGGAAAGAATATAAACGAAATAAATTTAAATAAATAATTATTCGATAAATAACAAAAATATCAACTTAAATAATAAACTGAAATAGGGCATTTACTGACTATCTAATCTAAAAATATAATATTTTTTAAAAATAGCCCGTTAAAAGGGTTAGTATTTCAAAGCTATATCTGTTAGTTCTCTGATATTTGTGCATGGAATACCTCCAGCTGAAGATGTCCTTCCTCAATGGATTTTGGTGGGTCGATAAGTCGATAAGTCGATAAGAATTGCTAATGTATAGAGCGGCAGTGAAATATTCAATTTCTTGTATTTCTTAGGGCTTTGTGTTTGGATTTTACTTTTTATAATATTATTTATTTATTGTTAAAAGTGCTCGGTTTTGAGACAGTGACCGGTAATTATCGTCATGTGTTCTTTGTCCTCATAACCGGTTAACCGGTTAACTGGTATTGCAATCCCTACTAGTTGCTGTTGTAATTCCATGAGTATCACAAATTTACGACTGGAAATCATAAACTTGCTAAGTATGAGTGCGAAAATACATTCGCCATCTTTGAAAAGTGGTGCGAAGGTCTTGCCTTTCATGATAATTGACAGCGTATCGGCTCTTCCTACTATTAAATGCGGTATTTAGCTCCGAAACACCATCAATTATCGTGAAAGGCAAGACATTGGCACCACTTTTCAAAAATGGCGAATTTATTTTCGCTCTCAGGAGGTTCATACTTACCAAGTTCCTGATTGCCATTCATAAACTCATCATTTTTTTACCTGACTTTTTTTTCAAATTTGGGTCATCCAAAATGAATGGGAGTCTGGATTCATCATTTTTGGGGGTAAATTGACAAATCCCTCCAACCCCCGTAAACCTATGAAATATTTGTGACTTATTTTTACTTTTACAAGTCATATTTCTTACACATTTCGGGCTCTGCCGTACGCCCCTGTGCCAAAAAAAAGAGCTGGAATGGAAATTTTTATACTCTACTACCCCAAATTAACAACAATTCACACATTTTGGGAGTAAACCTATGACACACAATTAGTGGTCGGCGGGCTCCTGGTCTGTACTATTTCAATGCTTAAAAGGAAGTGTCATATGAACTGTTTCATATTTTAGTCTTCATTTCATAGCCTAGGAAAGGGAGGCTGTTCCTGTACAAGGTCACAATATGTAGAGGATTGTTGATAAAATCTGGTAATGTTCAGAATTAAAGACAGTATATTAATTTATAGGTTCTAATTTGACCATCTCAGAAAGCGAAGCTAAACTCGAGTAAACTCTAACTTGGCGGGTTCAAAGGTCGCTCCATCATGTAAACTAAGGGAATTGGACATACGCAACTACTTTCTTTATGAGCCATTGCAATTGCTGTGTGCGCATCGCATATAATAATAATAATAAACAATTTATTTGCAACTTATAACAAAGAACTTAGCTACACTGCACAACCTAATATAAAGAGAATAAGGATATAAATTACAAAAAGGAGCTGACAAACAGTTAAAACTGATGCAATGTGCCAGCCCTTGATACTAGAACACTTAAACCTAATTTTTGATCAAAGGAAACAAAAAGGGAGGTATATATAATAAGAAAGAGTAAAAAGATAAATACATAGGAGAGTGTATACACGAAATAAAAACTTAAATAACTAGTTGAATAACCTATCAAACAACATTTTTTTATAAGATCTTTTGAAGTTACACACGGACGAGAATTTTAAATTTTCAGGAATATTATTGTACAGCGCATAAATGGAGTAAGTGAAGGACCTTCTAAACATGGCGGTGTGATGAGTTGGAGGTCAGATCAATCCACGATACCGTACATTGACATTATGAATATCACTTCTGTAAGTAACTTTCTGAGAAAGGTATGGAGGAGTTTTGAACCGAATAATACTATGGAATAGTGTGGCAGCATGAAGTTCCCGGCGAGCTTTCATATCTAGCCAGTTGGAATCTTTAAGCTTGTGTGAAATCCTATCAAATTTACGAATACCATAAATAAACCTTAAATACGACTTTTGCACTCGTTGTATTCTATTAGAATCTTCAAAGTCTAGGCAAGGGCCATATACTGCATCACAAAAATTAAAATGACTTAGAACTAGTAAATCCGTTAATAATATTTTGGAGGACCGTGGAATAATATGACGATTCGGATAAAGTATTTTAAGATTGCTATATGCTCTCTTCAAACATTTATTAACATGACTCTTAAACCGCAGGTCAGTATCTAGCTCAAGGCTTAGATTTCTAGCAACGAGTGTACATGGCAAAACATTACCATTGATGCTTACTTTTAACTGATCCTGAATAAATTGACGAAATTTGCCGAAGATAAGTACATTAGATTTTATTGGATTAATATGAAGTTGGTGAGCACTAGATTCAGTGACAAGCCGTTTAAGATCTTGATTAATCTGTTCATTGGCTAGAATATAATTGCGATGGTCAAAGGAGAATTTTATTTGCGTATCATCAGCATATAAGTAGGTCCGGCCATGGTTTATACATTTGATAAAATCACATGTATACAACGAAAAAAGAATAGGACCAAGCACAGAACCCTGAGGCACTCCACAACCTATAGATTTCGTAATAGATGTGCCCTTTGATGTAACAACAAATTGTTTACGAAAAAAACTTTTGAAAAGTTTTACGGCATTTGTGGAGCACCCTATATAATGTAAAATTGATAATAAAATTGTATAATTAATGGTATCAAAAGCTTTAGAGTAGCCAAGTAAAATTAAAGCTACCGACATACCATTATCAATGTCCTTAAGTATATCATCGGTAACATCTAGCAAAGTAGTGGTACAGCTGTGACCTGGCCTGAATCCAGATTGTCTCATAGGAAGTATTTTATATTCATTTATATGTATCTTTTCTAATACCTTGGACAAGATAGGTAAAATTGAAATGGGGCGAAGTTTCCCTAGACTAGTTATAGATTTTTTTTTTTGGTAAGGGGAGTATTTTAGAAAGTTTCCAGGGATCAGGAAAAACACCGCTAATTATACAGCTATTAATAATATGTGTCATAAATGGTAAAATGTATGGACAACATAGAAGCAACATATTTATATTAATTTTGTCGGCCCCGATGGCCGCCGACTTAATTTCTAACAAATATTTATACACAACAATATCATCTACAGCTGTAAATGAGAAGAGAGAGTTAAAGTTTTCTTTAAAATTACTATTGTAAGCATGTACCAAATTAACATTAGGCTCCACCATATTAGAAGACGGCAACAAAAAATGGTCATTAATTAAATCGGGATTGCTAAGGTTGTCAGGTATAGTGACTGACGGGGATTTAGCATATATGTTTAGTTCTTTTAACTTTTGCCAAATTACTTTACTATTGTTACCATGATTTTGAATACAGTACTCCATATACCCTTTTTTTCACTTCTAACGGCATTAGTTGTAATATTTTTTAGATCTTTATAATATTCCCAGTGATGTGGATTCTTTGTCCTTTTGAACTTAGCTAGCGCTTTGTCATGAAGCTTCATCATTAATTTAATATTATCAGTGAGCCATGGAGGTCTGTATCTATTTGTTTTAATTTTTTGAATGGGAGCTAACGTATCAAAAATGTTCAGAATCAAGGTATTAAAGAGTTCCACTTTACCATTTATATCATCAATATCAAATATATTTTCAAAAGGGGATATTACCAAAAAGTTCTCTAAAATGTGCCTATCAATATTTTTTAAGTTCCTAAATTCTAAATTAACACCTGGCTCTTTTTCCACATTAAGATTAATTTTACAAAAGGTTAAAAGGTGATCAGATACATCAAAAATTTCCGCCACACCACTGGAGAAGAATTTGATCTCATCAGATATAAGTATAATATCCAAGAGTGTAACACTATTTTTAGTTATCCTGGTGGGGAATGTAATAACTTGTTGCAAATAGCTCTATAGTGTTATGAAAATTAGTTGAGCTTGGGCATTCACTATCCATGAGATCAATATTAATGTCACCCCCACATATTAATTTATTACTTAGCAAAATGAACTTTGACAAGTTATCTTCAAGATTGTCCAAAAAATTGGTAATGTTCTTATTATGAGGTCTATACAGCGCCCCAAAAATATATGACAGTTTATTTATATATACTTTTATCCAAAGTTGCTCGACCGAATCGGAAAAACTTACGTTCAGCAATTCAACATCAATGGACGATTTCACGTAAATCCCAACTCCCCCACCTCGTGTACCTCTATCTTTTCTAAAGAAAGTATATCCATTAATATGAATGACATCATTATCAATTTGATCGGTTAACCATGTCTCACTTACTCCTATTAAATCACAATTCTCCTGTAAAACAAATGTCTTAAAATCAGCGAAGTTATTAGTCAAAGATCTTACATTATAAAAAGCAAAAGATAGTTTTTTCATGAAAAAGTTATTCGAGTTCGAAATTGCAGATAACAAGTTAAAACACGCACAAGGTAATATAAATGTGTAGATCCCAACAATTAATTATTTTCATATTCAACCTACACCCAGCAGATAAAAAGATAATAAAAAAAAGAAAGCACAATTTATTGGCATGTTAAAAGAGATACTAAATCAAAAGATATATAAATACGTTGATATTTTAAATTCCCAGCTAAACATCACTAAGCAAAGAGAAAGAGCAAACAAAACAACTACAAAAAAGTAATCATTCGTACATATATTAGTAAAAAGTATCTGTAGTAAAAGAAAGAACAAAATATATTCTACCATGTGGATAAAGTAGTATGTATTAAATTACTGGAAATTCCTATGAAGTGATGTCGTCACAACTGCGGATAAGAATTTTCCTGTTGTCGACTGCTGCAAAAACTTTCCCATCATAACTCCAGACATGTTCCTTGCCATATTTAGTAGAAGCAGATTTAAGTATTTCTAACGCTGAATTAGTTAAATCTTCTTTTATGACAATACCAGTATTCTTCAACAACTTTTTATTCTTAAAAATCTTTGATCGAACTTTGTATGACAGAAAACGTAATAAAATGGGACGTGGTTGTGTGCCATTGCGAATTTTACCAATTCGATGACATTTCTCAATTTCTTCTGAGGAGATATTAATATGAAGTTTGTCTATAAGTACCTCTAATATATTTTGTTCCAGAACATTAACATCTTCCTTTTCCGGCTCCTGTAGTCCATACAGCAACAAATTATTAAGTTTATACCGCTGCTCATTATCATCACATCTTATATCCAGATCATTTAATCTAGCCAAATTTCCTGTTACTTGCCCCATAATAGTTTTCATAGTTTGTTCTATAATGTTAAATTTATCGTCGTGTTGTTTGCTTATAGCCTCAGCTTGTTGCTTGAAAATTTTAGATATAAAGTCCTCATTTGAGGTACTGACAACTAGTGAAGCTTGCTGAGAAGCTTGGTTTCTCGTTATCGACATATTAATTACTTTGGTCGAGCTGTACCACTATACTGTTTCACCCAATAACCTCCTATTGCAATTATACACTTAACGATGCACTTACAGATTGAGAATATTTGTATATGTATATATATAATGCCTTTGGAGGGGCAACCCGTCACCAGACCAGTGTTTTCAATAATTAAACTTTATTAACTACTGGGAAAATCTTAACTTTAGTTGGGAGCTAACACACGTGTACTTCACTCGCACTCGCACATTCTCATATTCAAATCGTACGTTGTATTACCAACTCATACATACGCCAAGTTAGAGTTTACTTTCAAAATACGGTTAAGAAAAGTTTAGATTTGTTGAAAATGTATTTTTTTAGGTATCCCGTCGATTGGGCGTAGGTAATAGGACGCGAGACAACTAGACTCGTTGAATTGGACTCGCGACAAATAAGACAATTGGACGCATAAGATAATTGGACGTGTTAGATTGGACGCGTTTATTAAAAATAATCATATTGCATAGCCTTGTTATGCTTAAAAACAGTGGTTGCTGATTATGCAAACAGAAGCATTTTGGACTACTTGCGAGGAATTTCCCAACTGCAAGTGTAAATAAATTATATTCTATAATTTCTATGTTATTATATTTTGTTAATTTTTTTGGATGATAATTTTCTTGTTAACCACATTTTTAGTGTAACCTTCATGGTGAGTCTGTTTCTATCATTGAGTTAGAATGTAAGGAGATGCCATCCTGTACAAATTTCCTATACAAAAACGGCACCGGTACGCGTGGCTAAATGTAGGAACAAAATTGTGGTTTTGCCAGACCCGGACTATTTAAAATTATAAGAACTTTGTACCCCGACGAGACGGCCTATCTGAATAACGTAAAAAAAATGTTGAATTCAATAAATGCAAGATTTTTAGCAAAAAGAATTAGAATAAATATATTGAAATATCTAAAACACAAAGTAAACAAATTAATAAATATTTAATGACCTCTAAATGATACAATTTTATTACTTTGATGCCTAATACTTTGAGACTTATTCATTGTATTTTTACTTAAGTAATAGTCTAATTGCATATTTATTTGCTATTGCTTTTATCAACAACACTCTATGGCTCTCTAAAGACGATTGATCAAAACGGTGCGTCGATAAGTTAAAAGATATATTTTCATGTACAAATTCCTTTAAAACAAAACCCACTACAACTTCTGCAGAAAAATCATAGCATGAAAGTTTGCATTTTATAATTTTTTCCGATTTTAGACATATACCTAATACATCTTATGAAGGATATTGTAGATTTAGTTTTTCCTTTTTATCTATAAAAGAAAACATTTTTAAATCCTTTTCTTTATTCACTAAGAAGTTTACACATTCTTCACATTTAATTTTTTTTCTTTAAAATATGAAAGACATATCCTGCAATATATGATGTAACATATTTGGAAAATTCTGAAACTTGATCAGGTAAATAATCATGATCCAATAAAGCTTCATATTCTATGCTCTCTGTATTGTCATCAGTTATTCTGTAGTCTCTACAAGAATTATTAATTTGTTTTATAGAGTTACAAAAATTTTATTTAGAATGGAATACAATTTCCACGAAAACTTTCACTTAATTCTATGTGACATATACTTTTTTTATATGCTGAGTGAAATTGCCTAACAGTGGAATTATTATTATAACTTATTTAACGGCATAAGCATCAACCTTGTAGATAAAAAGAGAACTACAAAAAAATATGTTTTGTATAAAACATTTTTTGATACCTATAACTAATATTTAAAAAATTATAGACGAAATATGCAATAGTTTTTATTCACCTTGATATATAAAATGTGCAATGTTATCCTAAAATAAATTATTTTTTTCTATTCTACGAAACATACAGAATATTTTAAAAAAACATTTAATTAACAATGTAATACGGCTCTGTTTGTTGTTTACACTACCTATGAGATGTTATTCCCGTTAATTTCTTCTTGTCAACATCTTTAGAAGAGCAACTTCTTTTAGCACACGACACTATAGCCTTTTTAATATTTATTGTCCAAAATTTAACAAACTATCAGTAAAAATCACAATAAATCGCACGGAAAACAAACTGTAACAATTTGACGGAACAGTAGTAGTAAAATGACAAAGTGATGCCATTTTTGATCACGTTACTGCTTCTCCCGTCTTTCTAACTCAATGGTTTCTATGTTGTATTTGTAATTATTAGTGTTATTTAGTATTATATTTAGAGTGTGTACTCTAACCCAACCTAAATAATACTAATAATCACAAATACAAAGTGATTTTTTTTAAAAACGCGTCCAATGTTACACTTCCTACTTTACTGCGTCCAATTGTCTTATGTGTTCAATTGTCATATGCGTCCAATTGTCGTGTATCCAATTCGCCGCGTCCAATGGTCGCGTGTCCAATTCTCCGCGTCCAATTAACGTAGATCCATTTCTTTTATTATTATTTAAGCTTCTATTATCATATAGTGTTATTTATAAGCAGTTAGGGGCCCCTTAGGGTCCAAAATTGCATGCATAATGGGGTAGGCCGATTTCGGTGTTTTTCGAAAATGCGAATTTGCGACTTTAAAAAAGTTGCAAAACCAACAAACAAACTTTTTTTTTATTTGACAAAAAATTATGTTTTCATGTTCTGAACTGCCACAATGACAGGTAATTTTCGAATTTTAAATTTTGAAAATAGCAAATTTTGCAAATGCGGAATTTCTTTAAGACATAAAAGTAAACATTTTTTGTTAAATACAATTTTCCACATTTTTATTATTTCAACTGCCACGAGGGCACTAAAATTTCAAGGTTAAAATTTTAATATTTGCATATGAAAAAAATCTGTAAAAGAGAATACTGAAACATTTTGGTTAAATATTTTTTTCTATATCTTCATGTTTTAAACTGCCACATCATCGATATTTCCGGGCAGGACGCCCACAATTATATGTTAGTTTATTAGTCAGAGTCATCAGCTATAACAAAATCACGTGACAGATGATTAGTAGAGTAGGAATTTACTCACAACAACCACGTTTACTAGTTGCTTGTTGACTGTGCGACGTAGTAAAAGTGTTTAGAACTCAATTAATAATCAAAAATCGCAAAAGTCTTTAAATAAAATGTCGTGTAAAACCCGAAGTGAATTAGAATGTCCTATATTTGGAGCTTCCAAATGTATTAGTGAAAATGTTCTGCCAACATATGAAGATATGAATAGGTATTTCAACTGGGTGGAATATGAACTGAAGCCTACATCAACAAATCCACAGCAAACTGCAACTGAAACAACTAAAGTTGTTGCGAAAAAAATCACAGAAATTTGGGGTAAAGCTTCAATTCCCACTACACTTCAATGCAGTATTGTTAAACGTATAACAAATTATCGTCTTAAAATAAGGAATTTATTAAAACCTTATAAACAACGAAATAAAATCACAAGCTATCAAAAGCAGTTGCTGGATTTTAGAACACAATCTAAAGTACTATTTGATGTGGCTGCCTGCAAATGTACAGAATTTAATTCGTGTGTCTGCGACAAAGTGTCTAAAGTTCCGCAAGCAGAACGCTCTTTTTTATTAGACCAAAGAACTGTAAGACATATGATGATTAGTTCTGTGGATGTAACATCAACATACGCAAGCGGTTGAACGAGCTGTTAAAATTGTGACGGAAGCTTCAGCTACAGTTTGTGGTAGTGACAATAGAGATGGTGTAATACGAGCAAAATTGGAATCACGTGAAATTATGCCTTCTTTTGGATCAAAGCAAGATTATAAATTAGATTAAGTTTTATATGTTCAAAGAATCTTTCATAATATATTATTACGTTATGTATCTACTACATTATTATGTTAGATACTGAAATATTTTTATTTTGCATTTTGTAATACTTGTGAATTCGTTTTATAATAAATATCTTGCTTAAACAATAGTAATTGAACCACTTCCATTTGCTGAGAATAAAATTCAAAATTTTAAATTTTAAAAATGCCGTTGTGGCAGTTTACATTTTAAAAATAGGAAAAAAATTATTAAAGAAAACTTGTTTCTTTTTACGTAATGTAACCTTTAAGAATTTGCAGATTTTGAAAATATGAAATTATTAAAATGAAAATTTTAGTGTCATTGTGGCAGTTCAAATAATAAAAATATTAAGTTTTTTTTCTAATGAAATATTTTTTCTTTCTCATTTCACAACTTTTTTAAAGATGCACACATAAGTATTTACAAATTTTCAAATTCTCTGCACAAATCAGCCCACCCTAATGCATAAGTGCATTATATAGACGCATAACAAATTAACACTTGAAAAACGGTTTAATATATAAAATTTCTTGGATTTTTTTTCAGGGTCGCTCATTAAAAATCTATTGTGGAAATTGGGAAATTGAAAATGGTCGACTCGAAATGGCGCGAACTTCAAACTTGAAAATGCAATTTCTTTATTTTCGATTTTAAATGATAACTACGTGAAAAAAATGTGTTTTGTATATAACTTTACATAAAATTTCATTTTTTACATTTTTTTGGCAAAACTGGAGAAATCAAATATCATTATTAGTGGTAAACTATCCTAGATCGGTTTTTGACAGTATCAACACGAAAAATTTATTGCCGTAATTTTCTCTATCGACGCATCGACAGATTTATCAAGGTAATATTTTGACATATGTCATGTTTTGTTTCGTGATAGTTTTTCCGCAAAGAGGACCGCTCTTGCTTTTAAATTTTATCTATAAATATTTTCTCATCTTTGCCTATTTCAGAAAATATTTCCCTACTTTTATGTTTCTAATTTAAAAATTGTTAGCTAAGCTCTTAGCACTTAATTAGACGCAACATCCTTTAAGCAAAAATTACATGTAAATGTTGTAATATATATAGCTCATACAGAGCTCTTTGTCTTTAATACAATCAAATTACAAAGACTAAAAATTTAAATTTTAATTAGATTTTCATTTTTGATTGAAATGATAAATTAATTGCTAGAGTTTCTTATTATGACCATTTTGCAGAATTTTTATATAGATATTTTGATATTTATATACAAATGGATGAAAAACTAATTTGTAGTCAATAACGAAATGCCAAGTTTTCCCGATCACCGCATATTTTAATAATGGAAAAGTTTTTATAGGAGTCTTATGGATGACACTGTGTATTTTTTAAAGTTTCAGGGTATGGTGGTGCGTGATGAGAAGAAGAAAGGAGTATTTGAATATTTATGTAATAAGGGAAACTCTTCAAGGGTAAATGCGAGGCACTTATTGAGAAACTTACGAGTATAAGGTGGTTATAGGGGGTAAATTAAATAAAACAAACTTTGTAAATAAAGGGATAACGATGTGGATTCTGGATGTTCACAGATAGTTCTTCTGCAGCTGAATTATCGCTCGTAATACATGAAATGGTTTCAGTTTCAGTTGTATTCAATATAAATTGCATGGGCATTCCATAAAACCATATATCTCAACTTTTCCAACTTTCAGGCTTAAACGTAGCCAGTTATGTTGCACAATAACTAATTTAACAGAACATTGATCATTTTGTTTTGATATTCTCAAAAACAAGAACAAGGGATGAAAAATTATTATATTTTTCACCCTAATTAATGAAGTAAAAATTAGAAATATTATTAAGACCCAATAATTGACTGCTTGGTATGAAGAAAAACTTTTTAAGCTCTTGACTAGGAATCTTTGACTTTAGGGCGTAGAATTTGATTATATATTTGATCAAAATTAATAGGGTACAAATGAAAAATATTATTAGGACACAATGATTTTTTATTTTCTTTTAATTTTTATTTTATTTTATTTTAACTGCCTTATTTCTTTTGCCGTCCTAGAGAAGTTTAGCTAATGCTACTCCACCACTTAACCAGGACTTTAACTTCGTTGATCGAGGTCTCGCCACTGAAATTGACTAATTGTTATAAAGGAAAACATACTAAACTGTTGTTAAAAATGGCGAAATTGAGCTAATGCTGTTCGCGAAAAAGAAGAATAACCAATTTCAGCTTCCTTCTCTTAGTAAAAACACGGTTTAGTCCTTCTCTTAGTGTGAGGCATCTGGGGATAACCCTAGATTTTAAACTCTCATGGAAGACCACGTGCAAGCTCAAACGCCAGGCTAGCCTGCCAAGAAATAATGGGAGCAATCAGAACCACTCCGATGATTGCAATAGAGGCCTCTATTGAACTTAGTGCCTTTTACGTTGGACTGACACTGGATCTACAAAAGGAGCAAACAGCCCAAGAATGCAACGTGGAATACGACTGGCCACGGACTCTAGTTCTACCGGTAAGTCACCACAAAGTCAGGAGATGACTGGTGTCTCCCCGTCTACGGATTCACTAATCTAGATATTAAGCGAATCCAATAATTCATGAATGATTCTTACACCCAAGCTACCGATTGGTTTATAACAAACAGGCTATCACTAAATCGTACAAAAACAGCCAACATGGTTTTCACTCATAGTCCGGTACAAGATTTTACAAACCCTGAAGTGGTAAAGTTTTTAGTGGTGTACATGGATCCAAAATTGAATTGATAATAATTAGATAGAACAATTAGACAGATAATTGATAGAATAAAAAAACCGCTGCCTGAGGAATCACTATTTCCTCATCCAGATTTTGCATACAAGTCTCTCACAACGAAAAAAAAATCATAGAAACAAATATTTTAAGTTATCTTGTGTATTAAATATTTTATTACACAAATCGCACCAGAAAGATTTCGCAAGACCAAATGAATGTTGCATTATATAAATTACATGTAAACATGTTTACCCTTTCACAGTATGATATTAAATATTAATAAGCAGTAGGTTGTCCCTATTTATCGATATCTTAATATTTGTTTTATCCCCCAATTTTGTGTCACCTTAACCCACCTTCCCCCAAATTACTTTTAATTACCTTTAATTTCCATCAATGACCCGCTAATTACCCATAATTACCGTTACCTCCCTTAATTACCCATTAATTACCTTTAATTACCCTCACTAATTATCTGCTAATTACCCACACTAATTCCTCCTCCTCTTAAACACCCATTAATCCCTGCTTTATCCCATCTTCCCCACCTTCCCCAAATTAGCCTTAATTAAATCAGCCTTAGCTACCCGCTAATTACCCACTAATTATCTCCACTAATTACCCCCTCGAGCGACGTCTTCCGTGACTTCACAAAAAAGGGTGGATGAAGGAGGCCTGGGACCTACTATAATACCCTACTCCGGCGAACTTTCGTAAATATGTGGAAATAATTGTTTATGGAACTTTAATAATATAATATTTGAAATCGCCTACACCAAAAACCTATAAAACAATATGCCACATCGATGGTTCTTCACTAAATCACAATTTTATTTTTTCACCCCCTTTGCTTCTCTTATATACAGGGTGTCCAAAAAGTCTAGAAACGGTTAAATATTTCGAGAAATACACATTGTATCCAAAAAAGAATTAATAATTTTAAAAGCGCTATCCAATGATACCAAACGCGACCCCCTTGGAGTGGGGCGGGGGCAACTTTAAAATCTTAAATGGGTACCTCTGTTTTTTATTGCAGAATCAAAAGTTTGTCTGAAACGTTTTTTTCGATTCGTTACAGATGGCGCTGTAATCGCAAAAATATTTGTTTTCGTAACTTCAAAAAAATTCTACGGAAGAATGAAAAATAATAAAGTACTGGTTAATTTTCTTGAAAAGGCCATTCAACGGTGTTCAATTTAATATCCCCGCCCCACCACCGTGGGGGAGGGAAACTGGAGGGCAATTTTCAAATGCTAAAATTTTTAATTTTTAAGAAATATTTTTTTTCGCCAAAACGAAGAGTTTTTTTTAATGAAATTGAATTGTTGTTTGTTCACCAGACTCTACATCCGCCAATAAAAAATATGGGGTTCCGTTTAAGATTTTAAGGTTGCCCACCACGTCCCCCCTCATGGTGGTGGGGGAGGGGGAAAGGGGGGTTATTAAATTTAACACCATTAATGGCTTTTTCAAGAAAATAAACTCGTACTTTATTATTTTTCATTCTTCCGTAGATTTTTTTAGAAATTACGAAAAGAAATATTTTTGCGATTACAGCGCACAGTGGGACCAAATTCATTTCTAGCCGGACAAAAGTGCAAAAAACAATTGACGCCAAACAAATAAAAACTTGTCTTAACGTACTCGTTAGAGGTAGCTAGGTTCATTGTATACACGACGCATCGCTGGTAATTAGATTCAGAGTGTAAGGTGCAGTGTAAGTTGCATGTTATTTGCGTACGAAATTCTCGTAATAAGTGGCACCTCTGAACGTTTGATATTATCAACATAGCGTAGTTGACTATCGGTTAGTGGGTTGTTTTTTTTTAACAGTAAGGTAAGTGTATGTAGCCTACATTCACATTTCCCAAATTAGGATTGTCTATTGAATAATAAAGTATAATCAATTGTCGACTGAAAAATTTAGTTATAGTTATGTTAAATAGGACCGCAAAAAAAGAGGGGGCGAGGGGATATTTCTCTATTTTATTTTTCTTTTCTGCACAGTGGTTACTTATGATTGCTTAATAGCTGATGTGCCAAGTTGTACCATAACTAATGTTTTTAAGCATGAAATTTGACACATACCCGCCCATGTGCTCTATCGCTTAAATTAATTATTTTTTTCGTTTAACTCACCCTAACACAGACAAATTGAGATGCGCAATGAGTTTCCCCGAGTACTAAGGATGCGCAGTGGGTTCCCTCGAGTACTATGAATGCGCAGTGGGTTTTCCCGAGCACCATGGATGCGCAGTGGGTTTCCTCGGGTACTATAGCCTATGCCATTCAAGGAACCTCTATGCAATATTTTAAGTTTCTAGTCTCAGCAGTTTGAGCTGTGCATTGATAGTTGGGTCAGTCATTCAGGGTATTCTTAATAATAAAAGCGACATTACTCAGTTTGGTTTTATTTATTTTTGGGGCATTTTACTACACTCAGTATGTGATATTATTTAATGTACTTGGCTCTCCAGTCAACAACAATATTGATTTTATTTATTTCAATAATATGTATTCATGTCGTGTTTGGTATCATTGGATAGCCCTTTTAAAATTATTAAGGATGTGTTTTTTCTTTTTTGGATCCAATGTGTATTTCTCGAGACATTTGACCGTTTCCAGACTTTTTCGACACCCCGTATACTAAATACTAATGTTATGGACTGTTACTTGCTTGATTTACTTATTTACCCCAATTTACCCCCTTTAACGGAATAAAATCAAAATATAATCTGGTTCTAGATCAAGAACCGTAAACGGTTCTTGGTTCTAGATCTCGTTAAAATACATGTAATACGTGTACCAAATTTCAAGTCAATATCTTAAACGGTTCCAGAGTAATCGTGCGCACAAAAAAGTTACAGATAAGATACTAAAATAATGTTTGAGGATCAGGTCATATGTATTTTGGCCAACAGGATCCAAATATGCAAAAATATATAGGTAGGTTGTCCCATTTAAAAATTTGATTTTGATGTCAATTGCATCGAAACCGAAAGTCAGCCACTTTGGTTCTTTTCATCATATAATTGGAAATTTCATCCCATATCGCTACACCAAATTTGAAAAAATCTGTTCGTCCATTCGAAAGTTACAAGACTGTCCCTATCGACCGAGCCACCCGGTATTTAGTTAATTATGTATGTACGTTCTTGTAATGGGTACGTGTCCACTATAAGTAGTCTTGCTTTCAAGTTTCACAGAAATTGTTGACTCTTCATTGTATTTTCTATTACAACAAAACTTTATCGACATTGGTCTTTGAACAACGTAATTTCTGATTGTCTAGCAACTTAACACATTTGTCAATTAATAAGATATATATTGGTTTTAAAGTAGGCCAAAGTTTCTCAGGAAAATAAATAATATTTCACTCTAGAATTTATATTTTCGGCATTCCTCTGGAGGTCAAATTGCAAGACATACTGTATACTCACAGGACTATGTTTCTTAACAGTTACTGTCTAGAATCATATTTCACAATTTTCAGTTAATATTGGTACAGCCTGTACAAACATGCCGGTGCATGTATATTGGTTAAAACGTAAAACTTTGGCAAGCTAGTGTGGTAAAAGTTATACTCCCGGGTGGGTTTAGAACTGGTCATACATTTTAATCTTGTCACTAAAAGTTGTGGGGTTATGTGATAAAAAGTTACGTAATATCTTAAGTTTGCGGTGCCATTTAAATTATAATAATGGGAAAAGAGATAAACACGTAAAATATACATTTTCTTTCGCCAAACTTTAAAAAATAGTAGAACGTTTGAACAATAAACTAGAGTAAACGGTATAATCTTCGTCAATTTTTTTTTCTTACGTAATTGTTGCACATTCTATAGTTTACTCTTCACAATTTTTGTATACAGTGTGTTTAACTTGAAATGGTGGTAATGTAGAAGAACGCACTACCGGACGTCAAAATGACGCTACACCAATTTATTTCTCAGTCTTCTACTCTCAGACGGGTTCGAGATAGATGCACTTCGATAGCCGAGTAATGGATCAAGGCTCCACTACCTTAAATCATTAACGTCGCTCTCTCTGGCCGTGAATTCTTCGATTTAGGTTTTGGTTACCTTTGGAAAAGTTAAATTTTCGCATTAAAAAAATCCCGGACTCTACACCTGAGGATTTCTGAGAAAAATGGATAAAAAAATCCCTATCAAACCTCCGTAAGGCAACCAGAAGGTCAAGTGTTAATGTGAGTTAACTCGACACATCTGGTTTTCGATACGAAAGTTCCAGGGATTATAGATTAGCAACAAGTCTCAAGATCAATTAAGATGCAATAGTTCAAAGAATCCGTTTATTTACAGATACGGTTATACAAAAAAGAGGTTATAGCAAAATTTTCATTGTAAGAATCGCGCCTTCCCCAATTAAGACAAACGGCTTTCAGACCATACAAGCGAGAGTACTTACGCTAACGATCGATTAGGTAGAAAAGATTCATGCATACCTTCCCAGAATCAAAATTCGAGCTTTTTAGAGAAGTCTTAGACTCTTTGTAATTTCATAATTACGGCTGACTGATTAAAACTTAAAAAAGTTTTACTACATAAATTTAGTTTCGCTAGAGACTACTTATCTTTAAAGTTCTTGTATCGTGGCGATTCACGTACTCAAACACATTCATGAGGACTTATGACTGCATAAGTTTGATGGCGTTCAATCAGTCCACAACTTCTTGCACCTGTGCAGTTGTTCAATATTAGCAACATTACAACGATCCACCTCGGAGTCACTTTTAGGCAAAATTGAATTTTTGTTTTGTTTATGCACAAGGCGTTTTTCTCTATAACTTTATTGTTTGGAAAGCCCTGCTATTGGCTTTCCTACCATCTCTTTGTATGGACTACTCAACGCGCTCGACCAAATTGCGAGCCGCTGAGTGAATCCAAACTCTTTCAATGCAAGAAACCGGCCTTGTGCACGTGCATTGATTTTTATCAAATTTTTGCTTATCGGCGCTACGCCGTCTATGTCAAAATCGTCAGTTTCGCTTCTTAGATGCATTGCATCGTTAAAATTTTATGGTCATACTTTAGAACAGGACATTTAATGACCGTACCTCAATGGTCAATGTCTTTGGTGGAGGAATAAAAATGGAAAATATTTTAATATTTTTCAAAGTGCATTTTTGGGGTACCTTTTAACTCTTTCACTGCTCTTGACGCATATAGTCGCCGACCGGTTACTGCTCTAAACGAGTATACTCGCATTTTTAATAAAAATAGGATCAGGCTGCTCTATCCGAGCAAACTCTCTCGCATGATATTTTGAGATATTACACAATGATAAAAACCATAAAAAAAAACGCAAAACATGATGGGTACTTTTCCGTTTCCTTTTCCATTAGATCGAACGGTTCACTCGCTCGCATGATATTTTGAGATATTCCACAATGATAAAAAAAACACGCTGAACATATAAAACGATGGGTACTTTTCCGTTACATAGAATGGATCACGCTACTCTTGACGAATATGCACGCAAGCGGTAAAAAAATGCTTAATATGATGGGCAATTTTGAAACAGTAGTACGCAGTGAAAGGGTTAAACTAGCTTCGGCTAGGTCATTTCTAACGCCTTATAGAACTTATAACGGTTCTTATGGACTGGTCTGTGGCTCTGTAGTCCTCAGACTCTTAAAGATGTCCTTAAATGAAATTTTTGAATAAGTCGAATTTTGATTCTTTCTTCGACTTAGGTCGATTCTGGAGGGTTCGGCAACAGTAACACCCCAATAACTTTTTTATTTTTTCCGATTTGAATCAAATTTTACTTAAGTATAGAACAAATTAGGATCTACTTATATGACCAGAAAAACATTCACCTTCTACAAATGCAAAGCCACCTGCGGTACCAAAATATGCGGAGAAAACCAAGAAATCATATTAAACATTTTTTTATCGGAAAATTTTGTTAATGAAACTTATTCAGAATTGTCCAAAAATCGTATGCCCAAAATCTAATCAAAATTGAAAGATTGAAAAATTAAAATTTTAAAAATAATTATTTAAAAAAACTGTAAATTGCTTGATAATTACCTTGCAGCTTGGGTTTAATTTCAAACAAAATTGTCATAGTATAGTTTTCTAAACAAAAAAAAAAAAACATTAAAAAGGTATTTTCGGACTTTATTTTAATCAAAATTCATATATTTTTTTATTTTGATTAAATTTTGGACTTAAGGTTTTTGGACAATTCTGAACAAGGTTCATTAACACAATTTTTATAAATATGCCTAATATGATTTTCTGATTTTCTCGCATCTTTTGGTACCACAGGTGGTTTTTGCATTTGCAGGAGGCGAATATTTTTCTGGTCATAAGTAGATCCTAATTTGTTCCACATTTAAGTAAAATTTGATTCAAATCGGAAAAAAAATAAAAAAGTTATTATTGGGGTGTTACCACTTCAAGTGAAACACACTGTATAATGTTAGTTTTAGACATTTTAAATTTTATATCAGCTTAATTGGTAAAACATTCGTCTGCATATAAAACATTCGTCTGTATATAAAACAAATCGATGAAAAAGGAAAGTAAATCGATGACCTGTTTCTGACTTTTCCTCACTAACAATTTGAAAGAACCAATTTAAATAAATAGAAGTTCTAAACGATTCTTTTAAAAATTAAGAGTATTTATATAAAACTTCTCTGTATTTTTTTAGAAACTGTTATTTTTTACTAAAGGTATATTAGGCTCTCTTCATTGGTAATAGCGTCAATTATTTGGCAAATATTACTTTTCTCCGTCGTTTATTATCATTATTTAGGGTAACCACTATGTATATTTTTGCTAGAAGTGTATCTTGAATTTGTGTTAATTACATGCCAATATTATAATACCCTGACGCAATTTTTTTTTAGCAAATACTATTTTATATTTAGTGCTAACAGATAGACACATTGACGGAATTGATATACGTCCCTAATCTACATAATCAGAAACGTGAAAATTCTAAGGAATCTCAAAGCGTGGTTACGTTACTTCCTTTCGGCAAACGCGGCAAATAATTATAAAGAAGATCTGTTTAGTTTCTTATTTTTGATAATCCTTTTCGACCTAGCTTCATTATAGCCAGGGTGGTAGCGACAGATTTTTCGTGTTAATATCTATAAAGCTAGATTTTCTTCTCATGATAGCTTAGGCTTAGACAGTATCAATGATGAAAATGCAAGTCTACGAAACTTTTGCAAAATGAGTAAAAAATTAAAAAACATGTTACAAAAAGTTGCAAATGTATTATATCTACAAGATTGAAATTTTACATACTCACAGATGGCATAAAAACATACACACGGAAAATAATATTCTACTGCGTCGGAAGCGTTGCCATGCCAGGTCTACCACCCACGCAAAGTGTGGAAAAACAAACATTTTTTACCGCGGCTGCTGCGCTCCGAGCCATTGCAGTTCGCGGAGAAGTGGGGGAGGATGAAGTAAAAACAATTTTTGAGGTCTTTGGTTTTGTACACACACTAAATAACAATTTTATTTTTCACCCCCTTTAATAACGAGGTGGTGGTCATGGGGGTGGCTAATACCAAAAAATTTGATGAGACCTTAGCTTCTCTTATATATACTAAATACCAATTTTATGGACTCTTACTTGCTTGATTTACCTATTTACTCCTACTCACCCCAATTTACTCCTCAACCCTTCAACGGAATAAGATCAAAATATAATCAGTTCCAGATCTCGTTAAAATATATACGAATAAAACGGTTCCAGAATAATCGTGCGCACAAAAAAGTTACAGTCGCACAGACAGAACTACAGACAGCATTTTTTTTGCTCAAACTTAAAATCTCGACGTTTCATTACATTCTAAGCCTATTTGAACAACAAAAATTTTCAATTTTTTTTTTGCGTTATACTTCCACTGGACAGTGGACATGTGGACATGTAAGTATTTATTACAAGTCATGATCTGACAGTTCAATTAATATTTCGGAAGAAAATGGTGGTGTTTAGTACGAAAGTGATTCCGAGGACTAAATCAGCGACGAGAGTAAATATGGAGATTCGGATACGAGTAGCGAAGAATTCGACAGTTAATTTGATTATAAAAATACTATGTGTGCTCTAATTTAATTATGATAATTAAATTCCTTTTATTAAAATATTGTGTTATTAATTTATATAAAAAATATCACATGAAATTATAATAATATATCGATGTGATGGGTGCAAGTAAATAAGTTACTTTCGATTCGCTGAAAATAAGCTAGCTTTATCTCTCACATTTCTATCCACAACGTTTCTATACCATCTGAAATTTTTATACTTGCTTTTTACTATTGAAAATTGAATAAAATGAAGGAACTGAAATGATGGGAACTGTAAAATTTTTATGCACTCGGGAAAGAAATTAAGAACGTTACAAATGTATGCCCTGTAATTTCAGCAAAGTCTACCAAAAGTTTAGCCACCTTTCAGCGGAGGTAGAATGTAATTTTTAATCCTAATAGTGCATAAATTGCTTGTAGACAAAAAATCAGCTTTGTATATATTCCGCTGCGGAAAATACAAAAATTCTCCGCAATGGCCCGGAGCGCAGCGGCCGCGATCACGAACTTGTATTCCATTGCGTCTACCAAGGCTTTAGCAACATGAAACGATCGGTAGACTGTATTTCTTGGATGTCTTCTTCAATGAATTATTCCAGAAAAAAAAATTCAGCCTTGTAGATATAAGTAAAAAATGTTTGTTTTTTCCACACCTTGCGTGGGTGGTAGACCTGAAATAGCAACGCTTCCGACGCGGTAGAATATTATTTTCCGGTATTTTTTTATGTCATCTGTGAGTATGTAAAATTTCAATCTTGTAGATATAATACATTTATGCAACTTTTTGCAACTCGTTATTTCATTTTTTACTAATTTTTGCAACACTTATAGATTGGAAGAATTGCACCTTCATCATAGATACTATCTAAACTGTCTTGGGAAAGAAGAAATAGAATAGAATAGAAACGATTTCACGAAAACTGTCGCTACCTCCCTGGCTTTTATCATTTGCTAATTAAAAAAAAATAGAATAAAAAATAAAATTAAAAACAATACAATGAATAATTCGAAATAATTATAATTAAGAACTAGATGAATTAAATAAGTATAATACTGTCTCTGAAGTAGACTACGGGTAAATTGGGGTTCGTATGGAATTCATATAAGAAATGAAAACTTAGAAACCGTAAAATGTAAAAATAATTCGCTTTATTGGATATTAGGTCACGATTCGTTTTATCGAGTCAGAGTTAGGTAGGGAAGACAGGATTGGTTGATTACGTTCAATCATGGTATAATTTTAGTGTAAATACAGAAACAATTTTAGTTGTACTTTACTTTTTATCATCTCCAGATGACGCCAGCACAATTGGCGAAACATAAAAATCGAGTGATATTATTCAAGTGTTTTGGTGTTAATGAAAACAACTTCAGAGGCAGCGCTACACTGAAGGTTCCTGCCCTCTCCCAGTATAACACTATCAAAGTGTAAACCCGTGTAACCGACTGCATGGTGCTAGCTAGCCTGCGTTAAGCAAAGAGTACGTTATTATAATCCAGATAGTATCTAGCACGTAAAGTAGGATGCGGTGGAGAAAAGCAGACAGCAGACAAGTTTTGGAAAATCGAATTTTCTACAAAAAATCATCAGAGCATATATCTATCTCTAAGAGTATTTCTAAAGAAATCATATAAAGTGTGGCATAGTGTAGACTCTTCGAACTGAAACACATATATTGCCAAAGCAATAAAAGTTTTACTCTTTTGTGTGAAATATTATTGTTTACAATTTTGTTCCCACAGTTTTTTTCACACCTTTTATCATTTTAGAAGCATCTTCAGTTTAATTTAGATTTTGCCCTGTATGTATACAGGTAAGCTATCATGTTGTGTCTATCATTATGAAGTGAACTTATGTTCATACTCTCCACTGCGACCATCTAGTCTATTGTGGATCATTTCTGATTATATTTCTCTCAATATGTTCAGCTTTTTAATAAAGCTGATAACCTTATTGAAAGAAACTGTTCAGATCCTCTAGTGGCAGTTGCCTTTTGACAAAGGGTGAGAACCTGCTTCTTTCTACAGCGGTATAGTTACATCGAACATGACTGTCGTTTAATTCTCCTCCAAACGTAGACGTATTCACTGTTATCCTTTAATCCAAATCTATGTAGATGGTGATTTAGTCTACAGTACCCAATATATGGAGCTCTTAAAAGTAACCTGCTTAACTCTAAAAATTTTCTGTTCTTGATTTCAAAGGATTTGTAATAAACTCCCTTGTGAACTAATCCTACTGTTCTTGCCAGCACTGGAGTATTTTCCTCTCAAACAAGGCAAAAATGGTTGTTTTCGCAGTGACTGAGGATGTATGGTGTTGATTTAATAAATTTCCCTGGCTAAGGAATCGGCTATTTTATTGCTCTCCATACCAGAGTGGTCCAGACCAAAGTCAATTTGTTGCTTCTGACCAATCGAGTTACAGCCTTCTGGCAAACCGTTTCAGAATTGCAACGGGAGGTTTCAAGAACTTTATGATCTGTTTGTCTGCCTGAAAATATTCGGAGTGTTCTGTGTCTAGGATGTGTCTGTTCAAGCATCCATAGCATAGACACAGTTCAATGTCTATGGATTTCAGCCCGAAGGGCATTACTATAGACGTTCGAAGTTATTTACCTTTACGTTGCAACTGTATACTTTGGCTCCAGTTCCCATAGGGATTTTGCAGTCGACTCTGAGCTAACAAGTATCTCTTTGCAGGTCGGTTTTATTCCAATTCCATTAATCTCTTTCAGGAAACCAGTTCGTAGTTGATCGTGATAGGCATCACAACTGAAAGCATGTTCAGGATGTCGTGACTATCTATGTCATCTGACAGTCTATTGTGTTCATTAATACTAGCCTACAGCATATTGATAACTACTTGTTGGAGGTTGTATGTTGCTCACCTGGCTACTTTGTGCTGGTAGATATGGATAGAAGATAGATTCAGGGGAACTTCCTGTGGTTCAGTACTTATTATGCCAGATATTGCCAGCTGTTGCCAGACATGAATGTATCTGTAATCCAGGGATTTGATCGGTTGTTGTAGCTCCTTCCCTTCCACCACTAAATGAGGAAGGCATACGCTACCATTGGTCTTTCGATTGTAACGTACATCCAATATGGGGACCAATTCCCCATAGTTTGTCAGAAATTCATTGACATATCTACAAGATCAGTCTGAATTTGTGAAATGTATTTTCTAGGTGTAAGTTGCAGTTCAGTAATTTATCTAGTACACTTCCTCCACAAATGGAACAGTTTCTCCTAATAAGGAAGGTTGATATAAGTTAACTATCCTTCTTTCTCTGGTAATGGGTACCATTTCAGATTTGTTGGAGTTAACAGACATCTGCTCCCTTTCATTCCAAATATAGACTACATCTAGTACCTCCTGAAGGGTATGAGAAAGTAACTTTTCAGATATTCTTCTAACCAGAATAACTACACCGTCCGCCTATGCCGGAATCTCGACTTTCCATATAGAGAGAATAGCCAGCGGGTCATTCTGCTGACCGTTCGGTGTTGTAGTGATAACAGAAGGGTGAGGGGGAAGAAACTCACCCCGTGGGCACCTTTTTGAAGCCCTAAATTGTATCGTTTTTTCATGTAAAGATGTTGTTATGATTCTGTTTTTAAGCATAGCTGGAATCCTATCAGTTATGGTTGGTTCTAGTAGCTGCCGCTCTATATAGGGAGCCGAGCAGTACATTATTGAATACTCTTTCAATGTCGTGAAAGTACTACTCCCTTCCCCCATGCAAAATTGTAAGTCCTTGTTTATCAATTCACCGGACATATAAATACAGGTAAAAGCATATATACACTCTGTTTCATATACTTATATATGGGTATAAATATTTGTTCCTTTATATTTACGTCGATTTGATACTATTTTTTTTACACTTTGATTTTCATAAAACAATAGGAGGAAAAATAAGGGACATTTATTATAATAATTAATTTGCTCGAATATGATACGTGAAACAAGTTTTACCCACTGTCATCTATTTTTTGGAACTTATTTGTAAAACTTTTGACTTCATCACCTTTTTTTACACATACATACCGAATATGAAAATCCAATTGAAAATAATCGTTAAAGGTTTACTATAATAAAGTTTAATTAAAAAACCATATAGGATACAAAAGCCAGTATTTTAAATATTTTTATTTTACTCAATTACGCTCTGTGATGATATCTTTTAAATTCCTCAAATTCATTTTAAATTCTTAATTAAAATTCTAATAAAGGAGAACTTCCCCGATGCGATGGCGCAAGCAGCCATTGAACTAATGAATGTATTATATTTATATGTACCTTATGAATACCAAAGGATTTAATTTGAATTCGTGCTTTCAGTTATAATGGAAATTATAAAATAAAGCATACACTTGGGTCCATAACATCTGTGTGTGCCTACAACCACTCTTGAGGGCGTTTGAATACTTGAGGGCAACATTTCCTTGCATAACATGCTTTTCCTCTTTAAAATTAAGCTTATCTTTTTATAGGTCATTTATGCATAAGTTTAGTAAAAAAGTTAGTAACTGCCTTCTTTTCCGCAGCATCTGCTTTTACAAATTTAGAAATTCAAATATATCTCAGCAGCAAAAGATGCAGTTAAATAAATAACGCCTCTAGAGACCAGCTTAATTTTCTTAGTTCACTGTAAAGTTGTAAAAAATCCTTAAGACTTGTTGTTTAAAGAAGATGTTAAAATATTAAATTTACATAGGAATTTGTTCGGTGAAATACCTTCTTGGCAGGAGTCGGCAACTCAGTTGCATCTTACTTTCAAATTGGGCAACTAGAGTAACTGATTCGAGCCTCGTTTACTACAAAATTACTTTATTCGGATTCTATAAACTGCAGAGACCTTTATTTAAATAAATTTACTTTATTCGCCAATATAACGATATAAATCCAATTACAGAACGAGAAACATTAGACAAAGGTAAGTTTAAAAAAATCAGCAGCTACGGAAGGCGGCTGGAACCACTCCACTTGGTGGATCTTTGAAGCCGAAAAGAGCACTAAAGAATATAAATGTTCTCATTTAATTATGTTTTTTATTTATTTTTAAAAACCATATAATTCTTTGTGGACTGCTTCTCTTCCAGCGTTTCAATTTGAGCTGATAAATATTATTTTTATCTTCTGGCCTCGACCGATTTTTCACTAAATGGGTCGGGGAAGATTGTTGTTTGGTTGCTTGTCACTAATATCAGATGTCAAACTGACAGATGCCAAGAGGTTTCAGGCGAAGAAGATTTTTTGACAGATGTCAAACGGACAGCTGTCAAATTTTTTGTCGCTAAACTTTGTTAGTTCTAAATCTGTCAAACCGACAGCTGTTAAAAATTCTAGTTCTAAACTTTACTGGGGGATTTTATTTTTTGACTTTGATGTTTAGGTTGGTACTGCACTTGGTTTGGTTTTTAGGTTATGTTAACGTTTTCTAGGTTGTGATTGCCGGAAATGGATTCAAGTTTCTCAGACTTTTAATGTCACTGTCACTTTTAATAGTTTTGGGCAAAAAACTTACTTTGGGTCCAGTTATTTAATTTTTTTCACGGAAACCAAATCGAAAGGGTGTAAGTGAGATATATTGTTTCACTGCTTTTCAATGGTTCGATTACAAATTGTAAGTAATCATAAAATAAAGAACTTGTTGTGCCAAAACGGCACTAAACGTAATCCGATCTCAACCAAAACCTTTTCAGATCTTCTGGAGCACTAAAGAAGCCCTCATACAAAGTTTCATCCAAATCCGTTTAGTAGTTTCGCCGCTATCTTACTGACATACATACACGCATACACACGCGCACACACACACACACAGACATTTATCAAAAACCATTTTTTTGGGTTCCTGGGACCTCAAAACGTAAAGATTTGATGTTATCTCAATTTTCAATTTTGGATCAATTTTAGTAATCTGCCACAATTTTATTGTATGGAGGTTAAAAAAATATATTATAGAGATAATATTTCACAAGATTTCTATTTAAGTACAAGCGACAAAAATTATGAAATTAAATTAAATGATTAATAACTTTCTTATTTACTGATTGACTTTCTTCAAAAACATAGGGTTCTTCCTCTAGCTAACACTAACTTACTTTCCAAACAATACAATCGGAATATATTTTTTTTAAGTTATCGTGCTTACAAGAAACGTGACGGATGGACAGACGGACGGACAGACGGACGGACAGACGGACATTTTGAAAGTTGTTCAGAATTCGTTCACTACCAAAATGATCTGAACATTTTTTCTCTACGAGCGATATTTCCGGTTTTAGAAATCTGCAGATCAAATGCAATATATATACTCTTCGTTTTTTGCGAAGATTATAATAATTTTATCACAACTTCTAGTGCAGGCAAATCCAGTTTTGAGTATGAACTATCTGGGGACAGCTATTTCTTTATCGAAATGGATAGCTGTATTCATGTAGAATGAGGATATAAAAGTCCCGAAAAATCCCAATGTGAGCTAAAGCCACCATTTAGATAAAATGGCCGCCAGAACCGTTTCTTTTAGAAGGACATATCTCAGTAACCATTGCTCCGATTTTAGATTTCTTTTTTTTGTTCTCTTCCCCTTTTTATGT
Source organism: Rutpela maculata (assembly GCA_936432065.2). Taxonomy (NCBI): domain Eukaryota; kingdom Metazoa; phylum Arthropoda; class Insecta; order Coleoptera; family Cerambycidae; genus Rutpela; species Rutpela maculata. Next base: position 203,739,213 of record OW386286.2, on the reverse strand, counting down.
AAAATCGAAAGTGTTATTACATCTTTGGGCATAAAATAAAAGATAACTGAAGAAAATAAGACTTGAGTTCTTGGAAATATACAAGGTGCCCAGTTAGTGCTTCCTCGGAAGATTGTGCCAAAACGGGTAACATTATAAAAAAACTTTTTTAACAAAACTTTCAATATTTCGTCTCTACTACAACGTGAAATTATTTTCAATTATACAGGGTGTCACAAAAAGGAGTTACACAAGAATGTATAATTTTTTTAATGGAATACCATCTAATTTTTTGACGCCAGTTAAGCCTCTAAGGGCCCTAAATTACTCGTTAAAATTTTTTTCCAATCGGATTCAGCGTTGCCAAGTTATAATTTTTTTCCTGTTTTTTTTTTTGGCAAATTACAAAAAAAATTTTGACTACCATATCTCCGCGATTTATTAATTGTTTTTTCTAAAAATGTAGGGTGTTATTCGATAATGATTCATTTACTGAAAAACATTTTTGAAATAAATTATTATTATGCCGGGTGTCCAAAATATTTGTTTATATTTCTTGTTATTTAATTATTATTTTTCTCAAATTTTTTAATTGGAATGCCTATATTTTTTTACATGGATGAATAAAGCATAAAATTTCCCGCATTCTAATATTATACACTTAATTTTTATTTCAAACCGTTTTTGAGATATGATTATTTCAAATAAGTTTTGCGTAAATTGAGGTGCTTTTTATTTTAACATTAAAATCTAGTATGGCTTTGGTCTTTTGTTTTGCGTTTGTTTTTCACTCTATGACATTTCTCTAAGGTGTTTAAGATTATCGTGATTAAGTTGAATTAATATTGTTAATATTTAAAAATACGAATTATAATTATTGTCAATAAGATTTAATATCTATGGTAAATGTTATGTTATTGGTGAATGTGATGGAAATTGTTTATTGGCATCAAGAATGTATGGTCAAAAATATCCCTATAAAGATGTCGTGATGTGAGGTCTCTAGAAAATTTGAAGGAACGTTTTGAACGTACTGGACATTTTGCATATGAAAAGAAAGCGAGACGACGAAATGTATTGTAATGAAGAAAATAAGCTGGCTATAACTTTAGAGCGTAATCGAAAATCCTACGGCAAGTGTTCGAGAGTTAAGTAGGGTCAGATGTCAGTGAATCTAGTGTTTCCCTATGTCTTCGTAAAAATAAGTTTCACCCCTATCGAGCTCAGCTGCATCAAGAGCTTTGGGATTGGATTTAAATCGTAGATTAAATTTTTGCCAGTGGGCTCAAAACCAAATTGGAGAAAATGAAGAATTTTTCAAATTTGTATTGTTCACGGATGAATCAACGTTTTATAGCAACGGATTTGTGAATAGGCACAATTTCCATTATTATGCCAGAGAAAACCCTCATGTTGCACAGAAAAATCAGAACCAGAGTTTAAATGTAAGGGGAGGAATTGTACATGATTATGTTATTCATCCCCGCTTTTTTGAGGGAAATGTGAATGGAGCAGATTTTACGCAAAATACGTTTCCACAAATAATCGAGCATATTCCTGATTACATTTCAAATAATATGTGATTACAACTTGAAGGTGCACCACCACATTTTAGTCAGGCCATTAGTAATCAGTTTCCTGAAAGGTGGATAGGAAGAGGAGGTCCAATATTTTAATAAACTGTTAAATAATACCTAATTTATTATTTTATTAAATTATGTTAGGTCTCATTACATGGCCGCCTAAGTCACCCGACCTGACTTCAGTGGGTTTTTTTCTTTGGGGATTTGTGAAGTCAGACTTTTATAAAGTAGAACCAACGACTCGAGAAGATATGATGGAAAGGATTCATCGGTGTTTCAGTCGTATAAATGTTGATATGTTACACTGTATAAGGTGCTCATTTATCAAGAGACCTCAGTGTTACCTGAATCAAATTTGTGGACATTTTGAGCAGTTGTTATGTATCGTGAAAAACAATTATTGCTCAAGAACCGTTCATAAAAGAAAGTGTACGATATTAAAATGTGAGAAATTGTAAGGGTTACTCATCCACTTAAAAAAATTATAAGCATTCCATTTAAAAAAATTGAAAAAATGTAAAACAAAATATAGATTTTAATGCTAAAATAAAGAGCACCTTAATTTACACAAAAATTATTTGATATAATCATATCTCAAAAAACGTTTGAAATGGAAATAAAGAGATATTAAAATGTGAGGAATTGTATGTTTTATTCATTCATGTAAAAAAACTATACCTAGGCATTCCATTTTAAAAAATGAGAAAAATAATAATTAAATATCAAGAAATGTACGCAAATATTTTGAACACTCGCTATACTAAAGATTTATTTCAAAAATATTTTTCAATAAATACATCATTATCAAACAACACCCCATTTTTAGAAATAACGATTAATAAATCGCGGAGATATGCCAGTCAAAAATGTTCGTAAACTGCCAGAAAAAACAGAAAAAAATAACTTGGCAAAATATTTTAGGGTGTAATACAGGGCCCTTGAGGGCTTAACTGGCGTTAAGGAAATACAGGCTGTTCTATTTAAAAAAAATTATACTTTCTTGTGTGACTCGTTTTTGTGACACCTTGTATAATTGAAAATAATTTTAAGTTGTAGTAGAGACGAAACATTGAAAGTTTTGTTAAGAAAGTTTTTTTATAAACTTAGCCGTTTTGCACAATCTTCCGAGAGAACACTGACTGGACACCCTTTATATCTTAATGTACATTATTAAAAATGATTACAATTTTATATATAAATAACTATTACTCCGTTAATATTTGAGTTAGTAACATCGGCCAAAAAACAAATGAAAGCTAATTGTGTGCTCTAGAACTTTTATTAAAATTATTTTTTTAAAAATTGACTAGAAATTTCAGTACAAACGTCTCGAGTTTACAAAAGTTTAAATTTCCGGAATATTTAAATTATTTTTTAATTTCCTAAGTTTATCGTTTAATTTATCGTAAAATATGTGATCATACTTTCTGTAAAATGTGACGTGAGGAATGGAACAAAAAAAAGAAATCTAAAATCGGAGCAACGGTTACTAAGATATATGATTTTAAAGAAAATGTCTCTGGCGATCATTTTTTATAAATGGCGGCTTTAGCTCACGTCGGGATTTTTTGCGACTTTATGTACTTATCTTACATTAATAGGGCTATCCATTGCGATAAACAAATAACTGTCCCCAAATAGTTCACGCCAAACCCATTTTACACTGAGATTTGCCTGGTCTATTCCTCAAGCACGTTGCTTTTAGGTAATATCCCTCCGTCTACGGCCGGCGCGGCACACCGCAGGTGAAGGGATATTACCTAAAAGCAACGTGTTGAAGAAGTTGTGAAAAAATTATGAGCTATTTATCAATAATTCAAGGGGCATTCGCATAAAAAATTTTTTGCAATTTATCGTATGTAATATCACTAGTGCTTAAAATTTTATCGAAAATTTTTTCGAAAGCGTGTTGCCTGGTAATATAAAGAGTGCAAATTGGCAGTTTATTATCTGATTAAATCCCGACCGCTTTAGCGGGAGGGATTTAATCTTTGATAATAAACTGCCAATTTGCACGAGTTATATTAACTAGGGGCGACTTAGCTTGAGAAAAAATTTTTAGATAAAATTTAAAGCACGAGTGGTATTTGAGGAGAATATTTCACGAATAAATAATTCATTAAGTACATCTTCAATATTATGTTTTCTCATTAACTGCCTTCAGACGTTTTCTTGTCACTTTTTGGAGTTTACTGACCTTTATTTTCAATTTCATCATTAATTTGATATACAGAAATATTTCCAAACCGACTCATATTGTCAAAACAGCAAATATGAAACAAACGCAGTAGAAACAACGGAGATTCGCTATATTTTAAAATAATCTAGTGACGTTTCCATGGCAACTAGTAAATAAAACGAGTTGAAACCTTAGATATTATAATATATAGACTGGCTTAACACCTTTCAGGCGTTTCTGAGGTACAATACGACGAGGAACGATAGAGAGAGCACTACTTTAGTACCGATGTCTCGCCCAAATAAAATATACACCCATGGTTCCGAGATTGACATAGAGAGCGCCATCTAGCGCTACAAGTTATATTCCATAATAAATAAATGTTCATCGACTCATATTTACGTATTTAATCCTTACTTTTAACTTACGAAGTTTATGAATTATGTTGAGGTTTGCTTTGTTAAGCAAAGAGAATTTTAAATACAACAAATTATAATGTTTGATGCACAGCTTTGATTCAACGAGTTACTTTTTGGTAGATTACCATAATATGTAAGTACTATACATTTTTAGTTTGTTCCAGAGCGAATGTGTACTTGACATTTATAATAAATGATTTGCTTACCTTTGTAACTACGTTATTGAGCTATTGAAAGCTGTGCTTGACTTGTTCCTGTATTATGAGTTATATTAAGTACAATCTTTGTGTGTAATTGTTACCTGATTGAACACTAGGAAAACTGAAATAGTTACAGATAGGCAAAAGTTACAGCCTATATATTTCAGACAAGATTCGCTTTGGAATTGAGATGTGTTTTTGTTTGCTACTACATAATACAATATTACAATTTACAAGGTAAGTACGTTAACAATTAATAATAAGCTAGAGAAGATATTTATAGATAAAACTTAAAAGCTCGAGTTGCCCTATTTGCCAAAAATATTTCACGACAAAAACGTCAAAAAATTTTCGCATATTTGCCGCTGCAGCGACCTAAAAAATTAGAGCGATAAATTTTGCATGTTGGTCCTGTCAAAAGCCGATCTAGCTTGAATTACCACTAATAATGACGTTTGATTGGTGCAATGTTTTGAAAAAACGGGCTCTCATTGGCTATAGCGTTAATGAGTGAAATAATCGTATGTAATAACACTAGTGCTTAAAATTTTATCGAAAATTTTTTCGAAAGCATTGTTGCCTGGTCAAAGATTAAATCCCTTCCGCTATGTGGTCAGGATTTAGTCAGATAATAAACTGCCAATTTGCTCTCTTTATATTAATTTTTGGCAATTTAGCTTGAGAAAAAATTTATAGATAAAATTTAAAACCGTGGTATTTGGGGAGAATATTTCACGAATAAATAATTCATCTTCAATATTATGTTTTGTAATTAATCGCCTTCAGACGTTTTCGTGTCACTTTTTAGAGTTTACTGACCTTTATTTTCAATTTCATCATTTACGTCACATAAAAATGCATTTCCAAAACGACTTATCTGTTAAAAAACAAAGTAGGTACAAATGATGTTATGGCAATGACAATCGAGATACGTTAAACCGTAGGTATTGTAACTTATAGACTGGTATTCCCAACAAAGAGTCCTCTAGTACGCTTCGATCAATCACACTACGAGTAAAGCCAGACAACATTGCATTTTACCAGTCTCTCGTTTTTACGTTCTAAAGTTGCCGACATGAAATGGACCGCCATCTAGTAACGCTAGCTTAAATTAACTAGTGTAAACATTGAATTTTTCAAGAATTATTATACTAAAATGTTTATTAATATGTATTTATGTATTTAATTCTTATTTTTAATTTAAGAAGTTTAACACTTCAGTTAAGGTTTGCTTCTTTAAGTAGGGTGAACTTTAAGTACAACGAATTATAACATATAGTGCTACTTAGTCCAGCCAGCGTTTCGATTTTCCGAATTTTGCGATGAATTACTATACGTATGTACATTTGTGTATTTAACATGAAATAATTGATTTGTTTGCTTCGTAGGCATTTGTATTTAATTTTAGTTGTGAAAATTGTTTTGTATTTACGTTAGGTATTATGAGCCATTGAAAGTTATGTATAACTTGTCCCAAACCATAAAGGTTCAGCCTTCGCTTTGAAATTGGGAGTTGTCAATTTATGTGGTGTTTTTAGTATTGTATTATATTACTACGTATATAATACAATACTACTTTTAATGGTGTTATCAGCTGTATTTTCTAATACAATTTGATCAATTGAATCGTTTGAAACATTACCAAACCTTTGTGACATTTTTCTAAATTTATTTTCAATTTAACATTTGTTGAATTTCAATCTGACATTTGAACGTATCATTTGTGCCTTGGCTGATAATACCACATGTATGCGTGTTATCGCTGCAATCTATGGGTCGCGTGCGCCGACGTCACAGATTTTGAGACCTTAGGAAAAACAAACAGCTGTCATTGAGAAATCCGCCGATTAAACGTATTTCTTTAAAGTGAATTTTGCAGTGTTTGTGCCATTTAAGAACTTGTTGTTGGATTATTTAACATCTACAACTATTCTTAATACTGTTATATAAACAATTTTGTTCGTCAGGATGACGGTTAGTTCGTATTTTGCAGAATTGCCTCCTGATGTAGAGGTTAGGTATACGGCTGCCATCGAATTAAATCCTTATATTTTGAGAAAAAAATACTTTAGTACAAATATTGATGTATTTCCAAATGTTAAACATAGGGATGTTGCGAATTACTTGATTTTTGAAAGAATTACGTAGACAGAAGGGCGAAGTCAAGGCATTGAGAAGTCTTGAAGCTGTTTGTGGTTAGGTGAAAGAAGTACTCTGCAAGAAATTTGCAGGATAAAAGCTTGTTACAATGGTAAGAATTAGTTATCAACCATTTTTTTCATATATGCTTGCCTAATTAAATGTTGTTTTATAAATAATTACTGATGCAGAAATTAATTTTTCAGGATATGAACTCTTAGCATCATAAATAAAAGCCATTGACTCCTTGGACTATTGCAGATTCAGATGGTTCCTTAATGCTCACTGGGATTGTGTTGCCAGTCTAGACAAAACATGTTCACCACTTAACAGGAAATCTTTCCTTTTAGTTTTTTAGCAATGAACATGGCTATGATTGGAGATCAACCGCTGTAAATTTTGTGAAAAAGACACTATAAAATAAACAATGAAAGACTGACGTACCTACTGTAAACTATTTGAAGTAAGTAATAAGATGTATACAATTTCTTCCAGCGGTTAACTCCTCGTCTATACCTTATATACCTATAGATTGGACTACGCAAACCGTTGTAATTTTTGTAAATTTTTTATTATAATATATTACATAAAATGTTTAACATGTATTTTACTATTTTATGTAGGTCAATTGTTAATTATGACTTGTATTCTCTTAAATATACTCTCCCTCCATGCAGTTCATGCTTCGCTCAACTAAAATTTAAATAAGAAATAGTTATTAAAAATAGAGACAAACCAATATAGAATGTTAATTTTCTTTACCATGGATTGTTTATTGCTTGTTTGAGCAGCAGTTATTACTATCACAATCATTCTAGCATTAACATGCAACAACTTAAGGCATTTCTTTGAATTGCCTGGAATTGTTTAACCTAACCTCTTCTGGCTGTAAATCGACGTTATTTTATAAAAACTGATGTTGTCTCGAACTGCCACACTTCCACAATTAATAATACAATAAAAACTAGCCATTTTGTATGATATAATAACGATAAAAACTCTAGGATGACGAAAAATTTAATTTTGAGGTTCAGTCAGTCGCCATTTGACAGCGGTTTGTTTTTCCTAAGTTCTGGGACCTGTGACATCACGCGCACGCGACCCATTACTGATTTGACGAATTTTGACACAAAACATGAAATGCAAAATGTGATTAGAAATGGGGGTATTTAATAGAATTTCTAGTTGAGCAAAAATTTTCATACAAAATATCATACTTTTCAGTGTCTGCCAACGCTTACACTACCCATCTGTTAATTTATTTAATTGTCTCTATGCAGATTATTTAATGTTTAGGCAAAATATTGTAATGTGTTTGCTTGAGGTCCATTATAAGAATATCCAGTAAATCAATTATGAGGATAAATTAAAACTACTATTAAACTTTACATTTAATCAGGCATAAAAGAATTTTCATATGCAAACCAAGCACTTTTCTTTGTGCAAATTAAATTAAACAAACAGCTACCAAACAATTAATGAAATAAATCGAATAGACAACCAAATTTTACCGCGAACGAGAGATCAGTTACACGCCAGTGTGTATCTGTTTTCCATTCGAGCGCTTTAGTCTAAATCACATTGCATCGGTAAGCACCTAGGAATTTGTTTTTGTGCCATATGAAACTTCCATCTGTGGTAGGTACATGTATAGACATATTAACCGATGCTGAAATGAATAAAAGGCTGTACCTAACTAAATTTCATGTACCTGTGGAACAAGCAACGTATACTGCTAATCTCGTATGGCATAGAGACTGTAAAATCCTTGTTTTTGTAGGGGATGGCCTTTTCTATTGCTCAAATACAAATTTAATATGACAGATATATTTAACTTGGCGCTATATATGTTAACGGGCTCATTTAGTGATATTTATTTTATAACTTATTTTTGCATTTTCCGTAAGTATTTAAGCCTTTCAGTATATAGCGAAAAAAATAGGCCATTAGTGTTAATATCAGCCCTAATATTTGATTTCGAATTTGTAACATATTTGAAACGGCCCATGGCTCGGATGATGTCACACCACTCTACTGGTTCTGAGTTATGCGGTTATATTCAGTTTAAGAGCTATCGTTGCACACTATGCGGGCGTGATATTATTTTACGATATTTAACTAACTTGATTCTGTTATTTTTTATACGTAAAAATACATGTTCTCTACAAAATGGATACGTTAAGGCTGATTTCAACATTTTGCCGTGTGTAGACATGGTTATGGAATATTTTAATAATAATAAAGTTTACATAAGTGCTGAAATGAGGGATGTCAAATTGCACAGAGGTAGGTTAACTTGATATATATCTCTACTTTAATAAAGTCTATCTGAATTTTAGATCAACCAGACAAAATTACGGCGATAACGCTGTTGGCTATGTACTGTCGTGCGCAACAAAATGGGACAAATCTTGTGGGTACTGATTTGAACATTTTTACTCGCACGAACGGTTTACGCGTAAAAATGATCAGATGAGTTCTAAGCGCACGCATGTGTGCTTACGTATTTTACTCGTACAAACAATATCCGGCGGTTGTCGGTCTTTTTAAAAGAACAAAAGGTTTTCGTGCGCACAAAACGTTCAGTGTGGATGGTAATTTGCATTTATTAGGTAGTGTGTCACATTTTCATATAAACTACGAAAATACAAATGGAGCAATGAATTAGCGCTAATACTTTTTTAAACATTTTTATCCACTTTACCAATCTTGGGACCTATTGCATTTATTAGAAATCTTCAGATGACATGCGAATAAAATTTTGATAGTGATCTTCTGTAGCCTCATGTCGCGTAATAAATTACATCCACTGTAGTCCCTTGAGGTAGAGCCTTTACCCCCAAAGTTCTGCGACTGGACCGCAAGACATGTATCCCCCCGTTTTCGAGGGCGGGGAAGACGATGGTGACAATATTTTCCTCCAACCACTATCCCTAAACCGAAAAAAAACACCTGTTTTTCCGATTTTCTGGTGCTAGGCATTTTTTTATCGGAAAGTTTTATTAATGAAAGTTGCTCAGAATTTTCCAAAAACCCAATATCCAATATTTCATCAAAATTAAAAAAATTAAAAATAAAAAAAAATGGTATATTTAAAAAATTTTAAAAAGACTACTAATTACTTGACAACTATCTGACAGCTTGGGTTTTATTTCAAACAAAATTGACATGAATTTTTTAAACCAAAAAAACTATTTAAACGATATTTTCGGACTTGGGACGATATTTTAAACAAAATTTCAATATTTTTTAATTTTGATTAAATTTTGGATTTAGGATTTTTGGATCATTCTGAACAACTTTCGTTAATAAAATTTTCCGATAGAAAAATGCCTAGCACCGGAAAATCGGAAATGGGATGGTTTTTCCGTTTAGGGGTAGTGGTTGGAGAGTAGGTCGGAAAACATTGTCACCATCGTGTTCCCCGCCCTCGAAAACGGGGGGAGGGATAGATGTCTTGCGGCCCAGTCGCAGAACTTTTGGGATTTTTGCCTTTTTCTGGTTTACCTAAGGGACCTGTAAGACTGCCGGCTTTGATATAATTTTCTCACTCACCATCGTGTAGGCTTTTTCTTATTTGCCTCTGCTTCCAATGTTAAGCAGGCGGCACTTGTAATATAGTACAGAACCTAGAGGTAAAAAATATGCAAAACTTCGAATAATGTCATATTGAACGGATTTCGTTCATTTTTGGCAGTATAATAGTAAATGCTTCACAGAAAAGTTTCTATATTGTGCGGGGGCTTGCTAATTTATAGGGGGTGGATGTCACCCCCTCTCAGGGGGTGGCACTTAAAAAATATATATATTTATTGGAGCTGAAGTAGAATTACATTTTAGGAAGAAAAGGTTATATGCAATTTTTCACACAAATTGATAGTTTTTAAGTTATAACGACTTCAAAATTGCGATTTAGGCTTACAAAAAAGGTATTTCCAAACGACTTTCGTAAAGTATATCGAAAAGTATTACTTTATCGAAAAAATGTTACAGACCAAATACAGAAAGTACAAACTGGGAATTAATTATATTTTTTGTTTACTGATGTAGGATTAATAATTTCGGAGATATTTAAGTTTACATTTGGCATCCAAGTGTTCATAAGATAATTATTTAGAGTTAAAGTTAAATATCTCAGAAACTGTGACACCTACGTCAAGGATGCTAATAGGTAGAATGATAGGTTATTAATTAATAAGATTTCAACTGTTTTTTTATTTGCTTCTGTAGCATAAAAAACAAAGAAGTTATGACCGAAGCAATGTGCGTCTACACATTTTTCTAATAACAACGTCGCCATTTTGTTACTGTAATTAGGCAGTAATTGAAAAAAAAAGGAATATCAAACACTATTTCTCATTAATATATAGCATGACGTAGATCCTCAAATTGTTTGGTTTGTATACAGCACTTGCTTTAGAAAAAAATACAGTTTAAACTATAAAGGTATTATCAATAAAACGTTTTTTTTTCCTTTTCCAAATATCTCAATAAATATTAGTTTTATCGAAAAATGGGTAGAGATCAAAAATAAAGCTCATGAACTGATAATGAATTTCGCTTGTTTATTTATTTATATAAATTAATAGTTTCGAAGATATGGAAGTTTACAAATGGCGTCCGAATGTTTATAAGACGAAAAATGCAGTTTAAGTCGTAGTCCAGATCTTAACCGTATGACGTATGGGGACTACTTGTAAAAACTAAATGTGAGACCACGGAATGCCCAAGAATTACTGTAAATAATGAATAATGCATGGAAAATATTATTACTGATGATTATTGTATAAGGTTATTTAATTCTATGCCAAACAGACTTATAGACGTTATAAATAGAAATGGTACAATAACGATATATTAATAGTTAGTTTCTTGTTGAGTTGGATATACTTTGTCTCCTGATCTAGGTTTATTTATACTTATTGTGCCGTTTATTTTCCACTTTTTTAAAATGTTAAACACCAAATTTTTGTTAATGTTATAACGCAGTGCAACTTGTCTCATTGACCATCCATCATTTGCTATAGCAATAACTAAAGCATTACAATAAAAAATAAAATAAAAGTGCTAACTGTTTTATTTTGGCTACTCATTACATATTCAAATAGAGACAGATTTACATTAGAAAAAAATAATTGTCCTATTTTTTTTTTGCTCACGACAGTACAAATAAAAGGTATAATCCTGTCAATGAGTGCTCAAAAGAGAGGTGTAGAGTACATGGAATATGCGAAACTTTTTGACTTCAGGGCTTCGTTAGGAGTAGTTAGTAGGTAAACATACTAAAAGTCCCCGCCCCTGGGAGGTGAGCTTACGGTGGGAGGGGGAAGGTCCCATTTTTAGGGTTTTCGATTATATCTCGGAAACGGTGGACTCTAGAAAAAATATGTTCTAAATAAACATGAAAGCTAATTAAATTTCCTATAAAATTGTTTACATACATATTTGTCGAATTTCCAACGGTTTTTGAGATATACGTTATTATCGATAATTTTCGAAAAAATAATTTTTATCTAACTATTTTTGTCAAACATTTGCTTCTAGTGCCTCCCACGATCGTTTCTCAGAAACGGAGTTGCATTAAATTTCCTTCAATTTGATATGCACTTTTGCTACTTTGTCTTCAACTTCAATTTCTAACATGTACGCTCATTTTCAAAAAATTAAATTTCCTATACAATTGTCTCCATACATTGGAATTCCCAACGGTTTTCGAGGTATAGGTACATCAATGAAAATTGATAATTTTTGAAAACGGAAAGTTATTTATTTTTAATAGTTATTTATGTACCAAGTCAGTAAAGTGAGTCTTTATCGAACGAGTCTGAGATTATGAGTCGAGCGAGCGAAACGAGCGAGGCGAGTAACAGGTGAGTTCGATAAAGACACTTTACTGACGTGGTGTATACAAAATTTTATCGCCAACGGTAAAAATTTCTAATTTAAAAAAATTGAGATATCATAACTTATCACATTTTATTATGAAAAAGTAAACAGCAAATACAGAACAAATCTACTTATTTTTTGTTATATTAAACGTGAACGTACACCCTGACGTATTGTAAAAATTAATTCCTGAAGTCGAAGGAGTGTCAATTGAAAATGTTTGAGGATTATTATCTATGTTAACAATGTGTAAATCTTCTTTAGTAGAATTATCATTGGTAACAACTATGTTGTCAGTTTGACCGTCGCCTAAAATCGTCTTTGCGATTTTGAGAAAACTTTTATTGTGGAGCTGTGACAGGCGTGAGAAGCGTGACAGTGACAAACGATTTCTGTTTAATGTCAAAGTCATGGCTATGTTAATAAATATTTGCGGCAGGTAAAAATACTTTCTCTGCCGCATATGCGGCAGGTAAAATACTTTATTTTACAGTAAAAGAAAGTGTTTGTTTACTTCCGAAAATCGCTATGGTAATGTATGGTTTTACTGACGGTTGGCGGTAAATAATATTATTAAAACGTCTGTACAAGTTTGTTCCCTCATATTTGGATATATAACTTTAATAACTTTAATAATTTAGTTTTTTTATATAAATCAGAAAGAAATGTATTTTATGTTGAATTTGAATAAACGTTTCACAAATGGAGTTGTAAAAGGTATTTAATGTAGAAAAACCAGTGTACGACCCATCAAGGTCGCTGGTCACCTGGCTTCTAAAGTTGGTTTTATCAAAAAGTACCAGAAGTTCAAAATCATACAACGTGCAGCTGAGGTATTTGCCAGCGGTTCTTCTTCCCCTGACTCCACTGAGACAGCTGGGATCATGAGTACTCTCTCATAGTATAGCGCTCCAGCCACAGAAAAATTCCTCAACGAGTTCTGCTACAAATCATTTGTCAAAGCAGCTGCAAACATGAAGCCTGATCTCTCAACTCTCCCTCCAACTAAAGGAACTATTAAGCAGCATGCATTCTGGACGTACCACCAAGTACACCTGTGGTTAGGGGAGGAACCTAATGGTGGGGCGCCGAACTGGAGGAGGAGGGATGACCAACTAGTTCCGAGTTGGATGCTGCTCCTGACGAAATCTTGAAGATGATTTTTTGCCGATGTACGAAAGGATGTGACAGTGGCAGGCGTGGTTGTAGAAAAGCATCGTTAAACTGCTCTGTTGCATGCCCGAATTCCAAGGGCAGTTGCAACAACGGAGTCGGAATATTAATTCAGAAAGAAGGCGACGACGACGACGACGACGACATCGATACACTACCAATCTCTTTGGACAACGTCTCCACTGCTGACGAAGATGAATGAGCCTCAACCCTTCCGCCTCAAAAATACCAAAATGCTTATTTTTTCATTTTTTAATTACTATCAGTCCATGTAAATACTTTCATTATATGATTCGTAATAACATAATAAAAGATATAATTATAAAAAAAGTGTTGCGTATCAATTGCAACTAACTTATTTCTATTGTTAAAATGTTGTTAACCATCATGGTAGCGTCAACATACTCATTTCTAGAAAAACATCGAAATTGAGCATACAGAGCATACAGAGCAGAGCTTCATTAAAGCTCTATCCCATCAGCTATTTGGTAACATCGCCATAACGTTTTGGAAGGCGTTATCTTCTTAGCTTACCGTCTGGTTTTCTCCGAAGCATCAATCGCTCTATGCTGTTTCCTCTCCCGTTTATATGACCAAAAAATGAGAAGATTCGAGAGAACACAATGCTGTAGAGTCGTTTTTGGGGGCGTATCTCTAGAAGAATCATAGAATTAGTGCGATGGACTGCAATAAACGTTTCCAGACCCATATCTCGAAAGTATCAATACACACACACCGCTTGTCTTCTTCACTAATGATCTTGCCATCTGTATTCTTCGCCGAATCTCATATTCGCAGTCGTCAGTATTATTTACAAAGACAGGGGCAATGGAAAGGCCCGGTGGTACTGTCGTGCGCAAAAAAATGGGACAAGTCTTATAACGTATTTTTGCTAAAATCTAAGTGTGTACATCTAACTTTAATTTTTGTGACATTGTCAAAATTCATCGCAACTGTGCAAATAGAGATAGATTTACATTAGAAAAAAATAGTTGTCCTATTTTTTTTTGCCCACGACAATATTTCGTGGGTCAGAGGCCCGGCAGACGCGTACTGGGGGCACCTTTGGCCCGAGGAAATTTCCCATATAGAGGTCCATTTCTCTTCCTTGAAAATGAAAATTGATACGCGGGGGAGAAAATCGAAAAAAAAATGTTTTCCTCTAGAATGAAAATTGTGAGCGAGGGGGAGAAATGGGAAACAAACTTTTTTTGACACGCAAGGACAGACAACATTACAAAAATTTTGCTTGTGGAGAAGACACATCAGCCCGCGCTGGTGGGACTTCCCTGCCCCCCAGCCAGTGCCCGCTACACAAGGGCGAAAAGTATACAATCTTGTTTACTATCTCACAGTCAGGTGTCCTTAATGTGTCTGGGTGGTTTTCATTTGCTCGGTCTACAATAGTCTATGTGCTAAATGTATTTTTCTTCTTCTTCTGAACATATTTTTCCAAATTTCGGGAATTTCAAATCTTGACCCGACTGTCAATATAATTAATTTTAAATTTAATTATATCTGAAGTGTTCAATTTTACCATACAATGCAATCCTTAACCGTTTCACAGAAGCGACAAGCCAATCTAAATGGGTCGAACACCGGATTTAGCTCAGCCGCTGATCTCAGCAAAAGATAACCCAACAGACTTTTAGAAATCTTGTGACATGGCACAAAAATAAGTCAGTTCGATCTACCGCATCGTTTGATAAAGGTCGATTCCGACGAGAAAAGTGATTTCCATCGAAACGTTTAAATAAATCTTTTGGTTTTTAAATACACATATTATTTTCAAATTCAAAGTGTGTAAGTTTTAATAATTAAAAATTACGTAATGGTTGTCAAAATTTATTGTTAGCAGCGTTTCAAAGTGCAAGAATAATTTTCGTAATAGTTTGTGAAGTATAACCACAAACGATCGATGCAGAGTTTACCACCTAGGAGTGATCTGCAAGGGGTGTAAGAGGTGAGTACGTTAATTGTTCCATTTTCCCTTGCAACTAAATTTTACAGGTCAATTTGTAAAGAGATTAAGCATTTTAGTTTATAATCAATGGTCCGGGGAAATAAGTCATTTCCTCCGGTTTTGTGACAGATGTAAATTTGTATGTTTTCCTCAGGGTGTATTAAATAGGTGATACGACAAGGGCCCGGCCCGTTGAGTGGCTTCATAAGTGCTTACTTTGTACATAATGTAATAGATGGCAGGAGCAATAGCGTCCATCGTTATTTACGCATAGAAAGATAATTTTGCAGGTTCTGTACAGACGTGCATACAGTGTTGCATACATTCCCGGCCTTTCGTTTGTGTTTAGTGAAAAATCTTGTAGTCAAACAAGATATCAGTGACATTTGACATCAAATACCTAGAAGAAATACATTCAATACGCTGGCGTTAAATATAAAAAAGTCAGCTATATTTTCATAAAACATGGTTAGAAAATATGGAGTGCCTATTTGTGTACTTCTGCTTATGACTGTAAAGACCAAAAATTATCACGTTTGTTAGTGCCAAAAAATACTGAAGAGATAGAAATGTGATAGTTTACAAAGTACCTACTTGAAATAAAAAGCCACATGTTTGTGAAAAACATTTTTGCTCCAGCAGTATAAAAAGTAGTTTTACTTCACAGTCTGAAAATGGAGTTGTTATATACACTGTAAGTTTTAAATTTACATAAATATTTGTAACATAACCTATAGGTATAAAAACGTCTTTTTAAATATATTTTATGCTTTTAGCGGCAGTTTTAAAGAGAAAGGTTGAAGAAAGGTGCACTTCCAAGCAAATTAGATGCTTGTTCTTCAAAAAATGTTGTCCCTAAGAAAATTAAGAAGTTATTAAATATGAGTGATGTTCACAATAATATAATTTATCCTTATTTCTGAGAGTTTGTATTTACACTTACTAGAAAAAATTTTGTCTGAAGAATGTGACGTCAAATTACCAAATAAGAATTGGGGTATTCATAAATGTATGAAAGTAGAAGATTAGTGTTTACATAAGACAACACAGCATGATAAATTAATTAACATGTTTTAAGGCGGTAAGTGCTTTTTAGATAGTATTTGTTTCCAAATGATAATTTAGTTTTTCAAGTAATTATTTGTGTAATTTCTATTTTCAGGTTGGGTTTGGTCTCATGTTTGGTCCTACAATAGAGGTTATTTTTTGCATAAGGATATTAAGTTAACATCAATCAGTAAACCGATCACTGTAGAAGAATTGCAGCGTATTTTTCTAAAGATTGATTCTACAACGCTTGCTTAGGTGGACCAAGTACAAATATTATTATCAAAGTGTTTATTATGATGTGCAATTAAAGTCAACTCATGTTGAGGGCATAGAGAATGCTCAGTAATTTTGGAGAAAGGAACTATTTGTAAATGTATTGTGTAAATCTTGTTCTTATAATATTGCAACCCATTACGCCCAGTACTGTTGTTACAAATAAATTTGTATATTTTACATAAGTTTTATTTTCTTACCATACCTATACAAATTTGAAACTGAATATTTGTTCCTTTACATAACTGAAATTGCTGTTCAGTTGTGAATATATGCATCACTATATGCAGCAAAGCAAATTCATCTATTTATATCCAGGTTTTTGTAGGACGTTAAAGCTCGCGCCATCTATTAAATTAAATAAGAAGCATGCACTTATGAAGCCATTATTAGCATAGGAAAGTGCCGTAGTCGGACCACCTATTTAATACACCCTGGTTTTCCTTGCCATAGTTTATCTCAGCAAAATAGTAATTAGAAAGACTTATTTTATTTAATTGCGACGAGCGACGTGTTTGTAGTTTCCCTGATAAACCTTGGTTTTCTTTACCAAATATTGAGCCGGCATACTATACAGATCATCAGGGCTACGTACCGGCTTTCCTAGAGCTTGCAAGATCCACGACTACAGCCCCTTTCCGAGGGGGTAGTTTGTAACATCTACATGCTAAAGTAATTCCTCACAAATTTCAATTTTACTCTACTAAATAAATCTCTTTTATGTTCATTTTGAAATTTTCGAAAATATCCCGTACACCTAAACTCTTTGGGCTCTTTGAACCTGACATTGAAATTAATAGGCTAGTGCTGGCTTGTGATGTCTCTAATCAAATCAATTTCAAATTACCAAACAATAAAAGCTCTTGCAAAATAAAAAGAAAACTAAACTTAAAACGTCACTTAATAGTGAGAACCGAGCAAAGAATATTATTCCTTCTATATTTTGTCTAAAATCAAAAATATACAATCATTACGCTTTGTACGTATCAACATCGTCATATATTTTACAGATGTATAACAAATCTAATTTTCATTCAATATTAATAATATGGCGCCTAAATTTGGAAGTTGTGTATTCCGTTCATAATATTTAATAATCCATGTGAGACCTACGCATGAAATTTAAATTAAAAAGACGCAGTTGGAATCTCATCACAACATTGAGGGTCAGTGAGGGAGATAAATATTTGACAAATTATGTTTTCCTAAAAGTGGTATCCTGTCCAGTATCCTTGTTGTCTGTGGGTAGGTTTACTGTCGTATATACTATATAGCTTACTACGGTATTTTATTGAAAAATATGTGAAGTAAAACAATGCAATTCAACACATAACGTAATTTTATATTCAACATATCTGTGCCGTACAATAGTGCACAAAACTGCCTTTCAGATTATTTAGTAAGATGTTGGAAATGTGTCGGAACTATATAACAATGCAGTAACTTTATACGAGTTCCGTTATATGCTATTGATATCGGATATTTTGTTATTATTATTTGCAGATAGAAAGGAACACCTATAGCTACTATGTACACAGGGCAGAGGTGTATCTATGCAATACTATACCACAGCAAGCAAAATTTAAATGTTATAATACTATTTTGTTTTATTGCAATTTCATAAATGTAATAAAATAGCAATAAAACAAAATTGTTGTAGGAATGACAATTATTAAACAAATTTGTTTATTGAAAGGTTATTAAAAACATTTCAATTAATCAATAGTAGTAGTAGAAGCGGATTTCACTCACATCAGGAGAGAGTCCTTAGCCACAGAAATTTGTTAAATTAGAATGCTACAAACTAGTCTAGTATTTGCTTTGTTTCATCATTTAAAAGAGAGATCAAATTTATTGGGAATTGTACTTGAAGCACACTGTAGTCTATGTAATGAAGCATTATAAGACGACTTTTTTTTGTAAGTATTTCGTGCAAAGACGAGATTACTTTCCACCCCGCTTTCAAGGGTGCTAAACACGATGGAAGCGGTGGGAGAAGTTTCTGAACTCCCTGAAAAGGCCAAAAACCACCTTTATTATGGATCCCTTTACGTTTTCTTCATATATAAACGGGTCTGAGGAGTGATTTATCGACGGGTTATACTTGAAATAACATGGAAGGGGGTTATATAGTAAGTGGAATCCAGACAGCAGGCCTAGGGGGTTGATTAAACCCTCTGGAGGGGTGGAAAAACATTTTTTTTTCAAATTATTCGGTTCAAACGCGTATCCCCCCGTTTTAGGAGTCACCGATCAGGGGAAAAATATTCATTTTTAGCATTAGCCCAAATAAAAGTACCTGTAACCTGCCTGCTATTAAGGTTATTTATAAGACGCTTTATATTACAGATGAAAGGGTTTTGGTAATGTATATAGTTGCCTACTGAGTTAATCGACTGAAAAACTGATTTTGAATCTGTCTCAATAACAGAATTATCCATATTGTTTTCTAATATCCGTTCTGGGGCAACCTGTATGGCGTATCCCATTCCCTCTGTATTTTGAACAACAATGATTAATTTTAATTTTATAGGGAATCTTGTAGTTTGAAATGGTTACAATTGTGTAAAAATCTCTGCTGCTTCTGACATTCCCAGGAATGATCTGCTTTAGGACCACTTTTTTTGTTACATTTTTATTAACGATATTGTCTATAGCTTTACAGTATCCTTCCTGTCGAATGTCGAAGATTTAAAAATATTTTGGTAAGTATTGATGACTGTTTGTTGTTTAGCAACATTTTATCAATGACTGGTGTATAAAAATAATTTACCATGTTTCTTCACAATAAAATGGACGCCTATATTAGAGAATTTAAAATAAAAAAAATTGAAACTAAGATAGCTACCAATATGATAGAATGTAAACAAATTTTTGATGAGAGCAAAGGTAGTTAATATTTATCATAACAATATAAGAAGTTTAGCTAAGAATCTAGATGAATTAAAGATAATATTAAGTGATTTTACAAATCAGTTTAGTGTTATTATACTTACAGAAACTCATAAATTATGAGATTTTACCACATTACATATACCAGAATATGATATAATTTATAATAAATGTGATCTGATTCAAAATGATGGCACAGTAATTTATATAAAACACTCATTGAACTATTCGTACGATTTAATAAACTTTGATAAAATTAAAGTAATCAGTTTAAATATTTTGAGCGAAAGAAAAACTATTCATATTACAGCAATTTATCGATCCCCTTCAACCTGTCCATATCTCTTTAACAAAAAATTAGAAAATTACCTGAGCCAAATTAATCAAAACAAATTTGATGTAGATATGTTAATAGGTGATATAAATATAAATATTTTTAACCGTGCTAATTATACAAGGGTCTGCGGTAATACTCGAACATGTATTGACCATTTGTTTGTAAGGACAGAAATGAACGAAGAAAATTTTACACCCGTCATTTTCCAAACTAACGTCGCTGACCATTATGCAACGCTTCTACGTATAAATAATTTGTGTGAAACAGAAACAAAAAACAAAAGTGAGAAGTTTAGGTATTATTTAAATAAAAAATCTCTAAAAAATATGCTTGAAAATTAGTCTTGGAATTTCATCTATAATATGGAAGACGTTAATGCTTCAACAAACTCTTTTGTTAATTACTTACGAGAGAAAATAAGTGAGTGTACTAATAGAAAGAAAATAAAAAGAAATGAAATTAAAAGAAGGGAATGGATTACCACAGGCTTAATAAACTCAATTAATACAAAAAACATTCTACATAAAAAAGTACAAAAATTTCCAGATAATAAAGTTCCTGTCAATGAATACAAAATAAATAGAAATAAACTTAATGATCTCATAAAAAACGACAAAATTAATTATTATAAGTCGGTACTTGAACATAACAAAGATTGTCCAAATGAGCTACGGAACTGTGTCAAAAATATAAATAGAAAGGAGGTGAATAAAAATGGAATAAAGCAGATTGAATTACCCGAAGGTCAGATTACAACTAATAATCTAGAAATGGGTGAGAACTTTAATACATTTTATTGCGAAGTAGGAAATAAACTAGCCGAACAAATAGACCAAGATCCCGTGAACGCCAGACCTACGTTATTTTATAAAATCTGAAAATTTTTCTACGGAAGTACACTACTACAGGTAAGAAGAATTGGCTACTATGAACAGTCGGTCGCGGTGGCTTTGACAGGTAACAGGTAGCAAAGGAGTATAGAATTGCTGCTCAAAATCGTCATACTATAAAGCGTAATTTTTTGATATTGTTTACGAGATGCTATAATAATTCACGTCCTCCACTGCCAGACACTTTTTATGGTGGCAACCCCCCGCCAGACTCCTTTAAAGTATAAAAAAATGTAATTGTACTTACGTTATTTTATAAAATCTGAATTTTATATGTGTTACTTCGGCAACTATTTTAAGGTGTTTCCCAAGCAGCCAGACAGTTTCGAAGGTTCCAACCCCCTACCAGACATTGTTGAAAGTCAGCCGTATAGTCCACGCAAATTAGACTTTTTAGGAGAAAAAATTCATATACAAATTATATTTGGGCTATGTATAGTTCATAGGAATAGAATTAAGGATCCGAAGTGTTTCCACCTTATCCGTTGATGGAAACGTTGGGCGAAGAACCACCCCCAGACGGGACTTAGTTACGGTTATTCTCATTTTTCTTCGGATCCGTCATTCCCACGAAAAACAGGTATAGAAACAAAAATATTCTTCATTAAATTCTACATAAAAAAAGTTCTATGGTCGATTTGCGTACTCCCCACCATTTTTTCGCTATCGACTTCAGAGTAGGGGGTAGTTTGGAGCGTTCGGCGAAAAATCGGTGGTACGCGATTTTTCACAGCGAATATCTCCGAAACGGCTACTTTGACGTCAAAAATGGTTATAATGGTTATAAGTATACGGACTCTGATTATAAATAAACAATTTGTCCATCAGACATTTTATTATCAAATTATTTTTTATTATTAGGTTCATAGTAAACAATAAAATTTTAATAAAATATTGAAATTTGGTTCATAATTACTTTTAAATATATTTTAAAAAACGGAAATTAATTTGCTATTGATTTATTAAATTTATTTTTTAACAATTTATTAACTGTAAAATTATGGTAATAACCAAAGGAGGGGGGTCAATTTTGGCGGTTTCTGCCCCAAATTATTTTTGGACGAAAAAAAATCAGAAAACATTTTTTTTAATGTCTGTTAGCAATAATAAGTCGATTTTACCCTAAACGGACGCTCCCCCCCCCCCCCCCCCCCTCAATCCTGAACATGCCATCACTTGCTAACAGCGTTCCTGGGGAGATATATCGCTTTCAAACTTATATTTGCCTGATAAAATACCACACTACCGCACTAATTCCCTTTTAACTATATCCGCTTTCATTTATCATTTTTTCCCTTTTTACAAAAGGGGGGTGGCGAGGGTGGTTTTACTATTTATTCGTTTGCGGGAAATATAACAAAATATCTAAGCTTGCTCACCAGACTTGACCAGGGTATCCCGGGATTTTTGGGGTCGCTGATTTCTAACCCGAAGTTCGTTAACCTGTATCACATCAAGTTTATAAAGTCATTTGAAGGTAAAATTGAAAAAAAAAAAGGTGACAAAAAAATCCAGAAAAATAGATAAATACGTTTTTGGCGTCTCTGAAGTGATGGCGTATTCAGGATTGAGGGGGGGCTAGGGGAATGGGGGGGTCGTCCTTTTAGGATAATATCGACTTATTATTGTTAGTAGACATTAAAAAAAACGTTTTCTGATTTTTTCATCTAAAAATAATTTGGGGCAAAAACCGCCCAAATCGACACTCTTCCTTTATTTTTAATTTATAAATAATTTCTACATAATTGAATTATCCGATAAACCTAACTGACTGTCTCATTCGTACTCGCTTTTATATACATTTGCCTTCCTTTGCGCTCATACCTACAGCTGACCTTCAACTATGTCTGGTAGGGGGTTGGAAACTTCGAAACTGTTTGACTGCTTGGAAAACACCTTAAAATAGTTGCCGAAGTAACATATATAACATTCAGATTTTATAAAATAACGTAAGTACAATTACATTTATTTATACTCCACTGGCGGTAGAGGACGTGAATTATTATAGCATCTCGCAAACAATATCAAAAAATTACGCTTTATAGTATAACGATTTTGAGCAGCAATTCTATACACCTTTGCTACCTGTTACCTCTCAAAGCCACCTGGACCAACTGTTCATAGTAGCCAATTCTTCTTACCTGTAGTAGTGTACTTCCGTAGAAAAATTTTCAGATTTTATAAAACAACGTAGGTCTGGCGTTCACGGGATCTTGCTCTAAAATTACTGTAGACCATAATTTAACATTTCCTATACAACAAACTTGCAATTCATTTTTTCTTACAGACACAAATACAAATGAAACAATAGAAGTCATTAACAGTTTAAAAACCGGAAAGGTGTCAGGAATCAATGGACTAACTTCAGAATTAATAAAAGAAATAGCTGATTATATTTCGGCACCAATAACTTTTTTAATGAACCTCTCCCGATATATTTAAAAAAGCTCTTACTAAACCATTATATAAAAATGGCGTTAAAACAGATGTGCCATATTATAGACCAATTTCATTAATCAGTACTTTGGCAAAAATATATGAAAAAATATATTAAAAACTAGAATTGCGTCATACTTACAAAAATATGACATACTTTCAAAACATAAATTTGAGTTCAGAGAACACATGTCAACTGAGGATGCGATGGCTAATTTGACAATCTTTAGATGAGGGTAAAAAATGCATATTTGTCGACTTAGCCAAAGCATTTGATACTGTAAATCATAATAAATTATTGGATTTCGTGGACTTTCGTTAAAACTTATGAAAAGTGAATTGAACAATAGAAAACAGTGCGTGAGTGTCAATAATGCTATTAGTTCTGAACAAATCATTAAATATGGTGTACCTCAAGGTACAGTTTTAGGCCCAATATTATTCAACATTTACATTAATGATCTGTTTAAAATTCCCAGTACTGGTGAAATAACTTGTTTCGCAGACGACAGCGCAATATTCTACGAAGATAAGAATTGGTCACTGTTAAAAAATAAAGTTGAGAAAGATTTTAAAGACATTATAAACTGATTTAACAGTAGACTGCTAACCATAAATTTTACAAAAACATTTTTATGCCTTTTGGATGCTATGCAGATTCACTACCAAACTTCACTTCACTTTACTACAAACTAAATAGTACAAATATACAAATAAAAAGGGTAAATAATATTAAATATCTAGGTATAATAATAGATTCACATTTAACATGGAACTATCACATAGATCATGTCGTAAAAAAATTAGATGCATGCTAAACAGATTCAAACTATATAAAGAAATTTTCGAAATCAATCAATTAAAAATTCTATACTTTGCTCTATTACAAACACATATAACATATGGAATTACGGCATGGGGTGGGGTATCCAACATTAATTTGAAAAAGTTAGAGTGCATCCAAAAATGGATTCTAAAAAAACCGCTGCCCGAGGAATCACTACTTCCACATCCAGATTCTCTATCTAAGTCACTCACAACGAAAAAACTTTGTATGTGAAAATAATCGTTTATGGAACTTTAATAATATAATATGTGAAATCCTCTACCCCAAAAACCCATAAAACGATACTCCACATCGGTAGTGGGGAGGGGGGTGGTGATGGGAGGGGGTAATAGTGGGGGTGGATGAAATTAAAAAAATATTTTGAGGTTTCTGGTTCCTGTACATACACTAAATCACAATTTTTTTTCATCCCCTTTAATAAGGGGGTGGGGGTGGTAATGGGGGTGGCTAATGACAAAAATTTTTTTGAGACCTTAGCTTCTCTTGTATATACTAAATACCAATTTTATGGACTCTTACCTGCTTGATTGACCTATTTACCTATAATCTAGTTCTAGATCTCGTTAAAGTACATATGTGTACCAAATTTCAAGTCAATATCTTAAACAGAGTAAACGTGCGCACAAAAAAAGTTAAAGACAGACCGACAGACAGACAGACAGAAATTTTTTTTCGCTCAAACTTAAAATCTCGTTTCATGACATTTTGGACAATAAAAATTTTTAAAAATTTTTTTGTCGTTACTATACTTCCACTGGACGTGGAAGTAATAACATAAGGAAAAACATTTCCTATCTTACTGATATGCTCTTCAAAGAAACACATATATTTGATGCGAGACAGTAGTTTTTTCAAAAAATAATTCTCCTTCAATTCAAACAAAAGATTAATTTTTCTCGTGTCCAACATAATTACGAAACAAAAAATAAGGCTAAATCGGCAATTGTACCAAAAAAAAGTAAAAACAATTGATCAGAGATGTTTTACTTACCTCAGTCCCATATTTTATACAGAAATTCCGACTCCCCTAAAGAGAATATATTCTATTGGCTTATTAAAAAAGAAATTAAAAACCTGGCTTATTGAGATACCAAGATTAAAAGTGCATCAAAGTATTGACAGAAAAAATAATTATCTCATCTAGATTCTTATAATTACATTTTTATAATTAAAATAATAAATAAATATTTCAATTATTTTAAACATGTAAATACTAAAACTAGAATTAAAAAAACTGTACATGTGTGTGTATTTTTATATATGTATCTTTTGTCATTATTATGTATGTATGCACATATTGCATATCCTAACATATAGACTAGAACTAGAAATCATTACTATCTAGATAAAAAATATTTGTTTCATTGTTTTACCTACGATCAAGGATTAACTTCTGTGGGTTTGCCATTTATTTACCCAGATATTTATATAAAATTTGTTTATCTTTGGGTACTACCATAAAACCAATTAGTGACTTATTTGTATATTTGTATATATTCTTGTTATTACTATTATTCATATTGTATTATACATTTTATAGTATGTATTGTTAATTACACAGGCTCACAAAAAAAAAGTTGTCTGCGCCGGGGTATTGGTCATACCCATCCCTTGTATTTTGACCCGCTGAATACGAATCTGATCTTAGTTTTTCCCCAGTACATCAGATTTTTTTTTTTAAAGCAAAAAAGTCTAATATTTAAACAACACGTCCGGTTTTTTTTTAACAGCAAAAGAAATCTGTTGAATCGTAATATTTATATATTTATTTGCTGTTAAAAAAAAACCTGACGTCCTGGGGAAAAACTAAGGTCAGATTCGTGTTCAGCGGCTCAAAATACAAGGGATAGGTATGGTCAGTACCTCGGCGCAGACAACTTTTTTTTTGTGGGCCTGTGTTATTATATAAACTCTTGAATTGTTATATTTTAGATACATAATGTCTCTAATGAAAAGGGTGTTTTATAATATAATATGGCAATATTCTGTAAACTATATTTTTTGGGAAATAAATTATTATTATTATTATTATTATTATTGTTATTGTTATTTAATAGCTATAAATGTATCGCAGTGTCTTACTTCACCAAAAATTATTGATACGCTTTGATTATTCTATTATATTGACACACTCTCAAGTTATTGTAGGCTAGGATTTATTATCAGAAACTTTTGTTATATTATGTACCAACTATGTTCACCATAATTGTCTGCCAGAATATGCGTCGATCAGATGGTGTCATACTACGTAATATATATTGATTGATAATTTGGATGGAATTCACCGCAGATTTTTAAAATATGCCGCGTTGCCAACGGATGAGGAATATACGGCTCTAGAATTTATCCAGTTCGAACTTCTCATCTGCTTCAACTCACTTGAACGTTGACACGTATATCTTAATAATTTATTCAACACTAGCTGATACCCGCGACTTCGTTCGTGTGGAAGACTTCTTGTGCGTGGAATTAAGAACATTCACATTCTAACTTATGCCTAAAAAGAAATCCTACATGCTCACTGAGTACTCCTACAGTATTCAGGAAGTACACTCGAGAGAATCCACTGCGCATCCATGATACACGAGGTAACCCACTGCGCATTCATTGCACTGAAAGAAAAATTCTGCGCATCCATCGGGCAAACCCACTGCGTATCCATAACACTCGGGGGAACCTACTGCGCATCCCTTATATTCGAGGAAATTCACTACGCATCCATTGTACTCGAGGAAACCCACTGCGCATCCAGAGTACTCGGGGAAACCCACGGCGCATCGCAATTTGATATCAATTCGTTATTCTATTTTTGTGTTAAACGAAAAAATAATTATTTTAATCGACCATAAAGCACACGGGCAGGTGTCAAATTTCATACTTAAAAACATCCCTCTACCTGTTTACCTGTTCACCCCCTCGTTTTGAAAAACGTCGAATACGTGTCTCCTTATTTCCTCGGAAGAGTCCGTCGCTGGAATATCAAGTTTCGAATTTACGCGATTTCAGAGATACGGGTACCCTTTAGAAAATCTACCACCTCCGTTTTCACCCCTTCAAAAAGTGAAAATCTAAATTTTGTCTTACTCGTGTTTAATAGATTCCAGTAAAGAATATTTCTGCCAAATTTCACGTTTCTAGGTCAAACTGTTTCCGAAAAGCTTAAAAACCTCTCCCTCCCCGTTTACCCTTTCGGGGGTTTCTTTTTGAAAACCGTCGAATACGTGTCTTCTTATTTCCCCAGAAGAGCCCATTGCTCGAATAATCACGTTTCTGACTTACGATATTTCAAAAATACGAATGTGCTTTAACAAACTACTACCCCCGTTTTCACCCCTTCAAAAAGTGAAAATCGAAATTTCGTCTTACACCTTCTAATAGATTCAACAAAAAATATTCCTGCCAAATTTCTCGCATCTAGATCTAACCGTTTCTGAAAAAGCCTAAAATTTCACCCTTTTGGGGGTCGAATTTCGATAATCCCTTGTTAGTGGTTGCCTATCGATCTGCAGGATAGTGTAAAATAAATAAATATCACGAACTCTAAGTAGGTAGGGAATATAAATAAAAATTATAAAAATGTCGACACTCCGAGGCATAAGTGGCCGAAGATGCAGATTCTGGATAACGGGTGAGTATGAGAACCATACCACCGTCCGACAAGGACACCCCACGGAAGAGACACGACGATCACCCAACCACCCACCCACGACCCTTCTGGTACCAGACAAGCACCCGTCCAGTACCTGTAGTCAAGGCTCCGGGGGCAGACTGTATCGAATACAGGCTGCTCAAATATCTTCCGCGGAAAGGCATTGTACAATTAACGTACATTGTCAACGCGATCCTGCGGCTACAACACTGGCCAAGTCAGTGGAAGTGCGCCGTAGTCGTGCCGATCTTGAAACCAAATAAGGACGCCAAACTCGCCGGCAGTTATCGACCGATCTCGCTGCTGTCGGCGATTTCTAAGTTGGTGGAGAAGGTCATCCTGATCAGACTAGACTCTGCCCAGGATGAACTCCACATCGACGATGAATGTCAATTTGGTTTCAAGAAAGGCAGGGGCACTGTACACCAGGTCGTCAGGATCGTGAATGACGTCAAAGTACAGTGCAACCGCGGAAAAAGCACAGTGATGGTGCTGCTAGATATTGAGAAAGCCTTCGATACAGTATGGATCCCGGGCTTACTCTACAAACTAAACACGCTTAACTTTCCCACGCATATCACCAAACTAATTCACTCTTTCCTGACAGGCAGATCACTGCAGGTCAGAGAGAATAACAAACTTTGAACTCGACGGGACATTCGCGCGGGCGTCCCCCAGGGGTCGTGCCTAACACCAAAGTTATACAACTTGTACGTCTCCGACTTCCCGGAGTTCCCGAATACGAACCTTGCCAAGTACGCCGACGACACGGCCATGTACGTACATTCACACAATGCACAAGCGGCGAATATGTTGCTGAAGGCACACATGGCCCGTACCGCGGCGTATTACGCCAAGTGGAAGATTCGGATCAACGCCGAGAAGTCCGAGTCAATTCTCTTCACGCGCCGCTTCACCGAAAATCGCATTCTTACACCACTTTCGATCGGGGGCCGCCAAATTCCAATAAAGCGGTGCGTGAAGTATTTGGGGGTCAACTTGGACAAGAGACTGACCTTCAATACGCACGTGAACGAGACTGTACGCAAGGTCTACTCCATGTCCAGGAGTCTGTATCCGCTCCTGGCGCGGGGTAGCGGACTAAACAGGACGAATAAAAAATTGTTATATACGATGGTGATTAGGCCGGCCATCACATACGCGGCGCCGGTGTGGTGCAGCATCTCGGCCACGACAATGAATAAATTTAAAGTCCTAGAACACAAATTTATGCGCCTCATTTCAGACTCAGATAGGTACACCTCCCTCAGAGATCTCTATGCACGTTGCCACGACATAACCCCACTAGCGGACTTCGTCCGGGAAACCTCCCAAAAATTCTATCAATTCAAATTGGGCGACAGTCCGCTAACCCGAGACATCACACAAATCAGACAGCATAATGCCATACTTTTCGCCCTAAAACACCCATTACCATACCAGGCGTTGCCTATCTTTCGACAACTTCCCTAACCAAACCTTTCCTATACCACAACTTCCCTTTCACCACCCTTTAATTTAACCACCTTTTACCTCAAACCTCTCTCTATTCTCTTTATCCATTCTGTTTTTTTTGTTAAATTTTTGTTCTCTTTGTCCCTTTTTGTCCTTCCAAATCCCCTTTTGACCAATAACCTCTAGCAAATCCCAGCTTTTAAAATCACACTCTCCCCTTCACCCTACCTTTCCGGAGGCAGGCAGACCACCGGATGAAGATTGTAACTTGTTCAAACGGGTTTTTTCAGCCAAAACTTTAAAACTAGTGCGCGTGTGTTGTGCGCGCGCCCTTTAATCAAAGTTTTTAAATCTAGCTTTAAGTAGCTTTAAGTGTTTTTAAACTTAGTTTTTAGTTCTTAGTTATCTGCAATTGTCAGGTTTAAGTTTTTTACTGTTAAACAGGAGGCCTAACCCCCATCACTTGATCTGTTGTTCAAGCCGAAAGCCGACCCCTTTCCACCCGACCACTCATCTACCACGGCGTTGCGTGGTGGTGTGGTCGGCTCTGAATCGGGGCTCGGTCTAGGCGCATTCTTGTACCCGTAATGTTGAATAAAATTGTTTTGGATTTGGATTGGAGTACCTGTAGTCACCCTGGCTTCGGGCAGACCGAAAATGCTACCAAAGCATTTAGGTCTGCCCTTCCTCGAGCTACACAGCTCATCCTTTCCTTACCGAGTATCCGGATGACAAGACGTCAATTGGCATTCTGTGTACCAGCAGTCAGTCCCTGCCAAAAACCACAAAACACCCAACCGATGACTGCCCCCGGGGGGGACAAGCTGGCGAAGAAAGAAAACGAAGTCCGAAGAGGGCCAGAAGAAGCCTTAGCCAGCAAGGTCCAATGAGCCAGGACCCAGGAAGGTGGGTCGAAATCGTCTGCACCGCTCACATTTGTGAGTGGGGCCGACGCAAAGTAAGTTCGCCCGCCCTGCACGAGGCTGGTTCCCGGTCTACAGCGATGCATTGCACATTGGGCCAGAATTCGAAAAAGCTGGCCAAAAGTCGAAAAATCGAGTAATGGTTTTGAAAATTTTCACTCAGGAGTTTTTGAGATCGCTGATTACGAATTTGGTAATAGTTTTTTCAAGAACAAAATGGCGGCTCCAATATGGCGACAAACGTTTAAGGAAAGTTAGTTATTTCAATTGGAAATTGGTATTCAGGGGTTTTCGAGGTCGCTGATTACGAATTTGATAATAGTTTCTCCAAGAACAATATGGCGGCTCCAATATGGAGACAAACGTTTGAGAAAAGTAAGTCATTTCAATTGGAAATTAGTATTCGGGGGTTTTCGAGGCCGCTGATTACGAATTTGGTAATAGTTTTTTCAAATGCAAAATGGCGGCTCCAATATGGCGACAAACATTTGAGAAAAGTTAATCATTTCAATTGAAATTGGTATTTGAGGTTTTGAGGTCGAATTGGTCGAATTGGTTTCGAGGTCGAATTTCAATTCAAATTTAAAAAATTAAATTAATAAATTAATTTAAATTTAATTTTACATACTTTTAGGTATATTCCAACCAAAAAGTAAATAATTTTTCAATAATTATTTTTGACATAACAAAATGCTTTAATTTTTTCGAAAAATGTTTATAACACATAAATATTTTAAATTTTTACGTTTAAATGGAATTTTTATGCTAAAACAACACTATAAACCAAAGTTAACGCGTCGCTGTATTTTGCACCGTGTCAGAAAAATGATCACATAAACAAAAGTGGTACCTAGAGGAAGCCGATTTTTACATATTTTTTACAAGAATGTTCAATTAACAACTTAAAAAAAACCCATTGAAGGAGTGTGAACGAATCATACACTTTTTTCTTGATAAAGAAAAAAATGTTTTCTATATTCTATGAAAAAACCACCTCCTATTGAATGTTAATATTTTTTAATAAATTAATAATTACGAAATTTCACCTTCCACATTTAATCATACATTTCACGGTTCCAGAGTAACCGTGCGCACAAGAAAAATTTACAGACAGAACGACAGACCGAAATTTTTTGTTTGCTCGAACTTAAAATCTCTACGTTTCATGACATTCTAAGCCTATTTGAACGATAAACAAATTTTTTTTGCGTTACTATATTTCCACTGGATGTGGAAGTCATAATGCGAGTAACTTGATTTTTTAATGAAATAAATTTTTAATTCTCACTTTCAATCCAGGGTGGGGCAAGGCAACACAGTCAAATAGTGAAATATTTTTTCATTAAGAGCAAACTACGTTTTATTAATATGATACAAATAATTGTAAATAAAGTCGCATTCGGTGCTAGCTAGGGGGAGGCAAGCGCCCCACCCTGCTCCACCGTGGCTACGCCCTTGCTTTCAATTTATTTTTCTAGTTTATTTGTAGAAATTTCCGTGGAAAAAATTAAAATAGTCATTCGAAGCAGTTCCGAGCGAGGGCTCGTCGTCGCGTCGTACGTATATTTTCAATTTAAGACCTCATACTTGACCAAATTATTACTCATTACTTCCAAACCGGGTTGAATCGGGTTCTAAATTTTGTACTATAATTTGAAAAAACTATAACAAATCGACCAGTAAAAGAAACATGCTTGGAACACGTTGCGCTTTTTTTGTAACTCAAACAAAAGGTACCCATTAATTTTTATTTCTTTATCTTTGTAGAACCCCGTTCAACACAATTTTATGACCGAATGTATCACATTTCACAAGCAATAAATATATGCAAAATAAAATACTTACTTTATAGATTATCTTGCTAAAATTTCACTATGTTTTTGTGGAAATTACACAAATTACAGGAATATCGAATAGTACGTTCGAATGTGGCAAGCAACTATTCACAACTGTACGCTAACAGAACGTTGTGTTTCTTAGGGTGTATCAGATAAAAATGGGCAACAATATAGTTGGAATTTGTGGTACGTAATGAGCTGAACATATCTGACTACAAAAATATTACTTTGAATACATTAAACTTCTTTCGAATTTTGACTTTTTGGCCAGCTTTTTCGGATTCTGGCCCACTGTGCATTGGGGTAAAGGGCAATAGTCCTGCCCGGCCCCAGCCATCCGAGACCGACATCTACTAGTTCGTACTAGTTCGCCATGGCGGAGAGTGAGGACGAACCGTCAGAGCTCATCTGTATAAAGTGTGTAAAACCTATTAACGACGACAATTTTATTAAATGTGATGGACTATGTAATTGTACCATACATGTAGACTGTAGTGATTTGAGGAAAAGTGTGGCAAAAATTGTTAAATCAACAAATTCTATTAAATGGCTATGTGAGGTATGTAATACTAGTAATTTAGTTATTCTCCCACCAATCCAACGGGCTGTTGAAAATTTATTAAATAAAAAATTCTCTGAGCTTTATGACAAATTCGAACAAGAAAAGAAAATTATGCTAGAAACAATATTGAATAATCCAGTAAACTTGCAAGATCAATTAATTTCTGGAAATAAACCTTCAACAAGTAAAAAAGAACCAAACATGATAAGACAACAAAACACCGAATCGGATCAAGATAATTCACAACAGCTCACTTCAAATAAAATAAGCTATAGTACGGTCGCTAAAACTAAAATAGTGCATCCAAATAATTCGTTATTTATTAAATTGCGAGATTCAACACAAAACGCTGAAGAACTTTGCAAAAAAATTAAATCTTCAGTCAATCCTGCTCAATTATCAATTGCTGTCAACCGAATAAAGACCTCAACTAATGGGATTATTATAAATTGCCAAAATTCAGAATCGGTCAACAAGTTGAGAGATACATTGATGCCTCAGTTGGAAGAGCACTGTGATATTACATTATCAAAAAACATAACTCCTAAAATAATAATTTATGGTACAGAGAAAAGTGACGTACCACTGGATAACACCACCCTGGTCGAAGACATCATAAAAGCCAATAAGATACCACGTGACCAACCTAATTTTATGTTTAAAATAGTTAGAAAAATAAATAGTGATGGACTTGTTAATCTCATCGTTGCTGTTGATCCAAAGACAAGGGCTATAATTTTAAAAATGGGCCACCTTTATGTAAACTGGAGCAGATGTCGTGTGAGTGAATCATATCACATAAAAAGGTGTAATACCTGTAGCAGTTTCGGTCATATTTCTACGGATTGTACCAGTAAATTTCCAATTTGCTATATATGTGCTGAAGGGCATGAAGCCAAATTATGTACTTCTAATACTGAAAAATGTGCAAACTGTACACGTTCGAACAACCAATTTAAAACAACGTACAATATAAATCACAAAGCAAATTTTAATAAGTGTCCGTGCTACCTAAATAAACTAAACACCATCAAGCAACGAACTCTTACCTCTCTAAATAGCGACTAGCAATTAAGTTCGACTAATAATTTTTGTGTTGTTCATCATAATCTACAATGTGTGAAAAATAAAATTGAAGAAACAGAAGTACTGCTACTTGAAGAAAACATCGATGTGCTCTGTATCACAGAAACTTGGATTCAACCGCAAGAAATTGTATACACACGTTTTTCTGGTTACAATATATCAAGTTACTACTGTAGGAAATCGTTTTTACATGGAGGAACTATGATACTAACAAAAACTTCGCTAAATGTAAAAAATATCACCCAGTTGGTAAATTTGAGTGTAGATAAAGTTTTTGAGTGTTCTGCTGTAGAAATTAAATTAAATGAAATTGTATATTGTATCATCTGTTTGTACAGAACACCAGATTCTGACACAAACGTTTTTCTATCAAAAGTAGAGGAAACCTTAAGTTTCATTTTCAATAAATCTCATATTTCACATTTAATCTTATGCGGCGATTTCAATATTGATTTTTTATGTAAAGATAAAAACACTTTGGACCTCAATGATCTTATCAATTCTTATTGTATTTATTCCGCTTTTGAGGAACCTACCCGAACTACAAATGGAGGATGTACAGCAATAGACTATATACTTACAAATTTCGATAACCAAATTTTACAAAAAAACATTCTACATACAGGATTATCCGATCATTCTGGTCAAAAGATTATTATCGATGTGAATGTCCCACAAAATGTAAACACGTATAGATTCAGATCATTTTCAAAAAACAATATTTCAAAATTTAAAGAGACTCTAAATATGGAGATGTGGTATAATGTTTATAGCAATCAAACAGTAGAACATAAATATGCAGCTTTCCATAATATATTGCACAATCACTACGATCTGTGTTTTTAATTTGTCAGTAAAAATCTTGACTTTAAAAATGATAATAATTGGATAACACCAGGTATTAAAGTAGCATCAGTGCACTTAAAAGAATTATTTAAGTTACAAAAAAATGGTATAATTCCTGCGGAATACTATAGAAACTATAAAAGGATTTACAATCAAGTTATAAGGCACGCCAAAAAGATGTATTTTGACAACATAATAAAAAACTCCACAAATAAATCTAAAACAGTATGGAAGATAATTAATAGCTCTATAAAAAATACTTTAAATCAAAACTCTAACGAAGCCGTTGAAATTGAAGTCAATGAGCAATTAAGTACAGATAAACAAAAAATTTCGAACGAATTTAATTCTTATTTAATAAATTTACCGAAGTCCTTTGATACATTACAAAGTAACATGACTGAAATTCCAGTATTGCCCAATAATGAGAATTCAATATACTTAAAACCAGTTACAATTTCGGAAATGGTTGAGACAATTAATAATTTAAAAGATACAAATTCATTAGGCCCTGATGATATTTCTACTAAAATAATAAAACTATGTTCTCATCAAATAGCCGAACCACTAACTCATATCGTTAACCAATGCTTTAAGGAGGGCACCTTTCCTAGTTTATTAAAATTATCTAAAGTTATTCCCTTATATAAAAAAAGGTGACCGTAAAAAAATTTGCAATTATCGTCCTATAGCAATATTATCAGTATTCTCCAAAATATTTGAGAAGTTATTATCTAAACGGATAAAAACATTCCTAGAATCTAGCAACATTTTATCTCCAAATCAGCATGGCTTTAGAGAACATCGGTCAACAATAACATCACTATTAAGCATTTTGGATTTCATATATAAAAATCTAGATCAAGGACATAAGGTAATTGCATTATTCATAGATCTGTCTAAAGCTTTTGACCTCGTGAACCATGACATTCTTTTGAAAAATATTGAATGTTATGGTATACGAGGTTTATGTAATAAATTATTGAGGTCATACATAGAAAACAGAAAACAGTTTGTAGATTTTCTTGGTGCTAAATCTGAGGAGCTGGCAGTCGATATTGGAGTACCACAAGGTAGTGTATTGGGACCACTGTTATTTATTCTTTATACAAATGACTTAGATAGTTATTTATCAACTTTTTACGGTGCTTTTGCTGATGATATCACTATCATAGCAAGTGATAAACTAATAAACGATTCTACTCACAAACTGAACTCAAATCTACTTGCGTTATCCAATTATCTCAACGAGAAGAAGTCAGTAATGAACCAGGATAAAACTTTCGTTATGAAG
Source organism: Rutpela maculata (assembly GCA_936432065.2). Taxonomy (NCBI): domain Eukaryota; kingdom Metazoa; phylum Arthropoda; class Insecta; order Coleoptera; family Cerambycidae; genus Rutpela; species Rutpela maculata. The sequence goes on along the minus strand of OW386286.2, from coordinate 203,703,314 downwards.
TTTCATCCTGTCGGAAAAAATTATACGTCTAGTGTGCTAATTAAACATAATAAAAAATCAATTCAACAAGTAACATCTCATAAAGTTTTGGGAATTAATATAGATTTATCCCTAGATTGGAAAACACATATTACGTTTATATGCAATAATTGTGCAAGTAACTGTTTTGCATTAAAACGATTGCGCCATATCACCAGCTTAGATACTCTTAAAACGTACTATTTTTGTAATTTTGAATCACGAATTCGATACGGCATTATTTTTTGGGGTTATTCAACATCTGCGATCAGAGTATTTATATTACAAAAAAGAGCCATACGTTCTATGTTTGGAATGAATGTAAGAGAGTCTTGTAGAATGCCATTTGCCCAAAATAAAATTTTAACATTGCCTAGTCTCTATATTTTTGAAGTATTAAAATTTGTAAAGAAAAACATGAACAAATTTAATACACAAAATATTTTTCACAACTACTCTACCCGTCATGGCTCTGATTTGCAATATGATCTGCATAGATTAGAGTTATATAAATCTAACCCATACTATATGGGATCAGTTTTATATAACAAATTAAGTACAAAAATAAAAAATATTGTAAATGTAAAAAAATTTCTGTCAACTTTAAAATCATTCCTTGTGGCAAATACGTTTTACTCAGTAGAAGATTTTCTAAATCATACTAATTAATGTCTGTCATATACGACATTTGTTGATGAATAATACTAATAAAACGAAACTATTTGCTATCAACTATTTGGTACTTTAGTGAATGTGTGTGAGGGTTATATAATATAAGTGAATAGTTTAATGTATACCTATTAATTATCTACTAATGTGTTTATTGACTTGTCCTATGTCATAATTTATGATCACTTGGATTAATAAACGTATTCTATTCTATTCTATTCTATTCTATACCTAAGAATATTGGCGTCTTTTAGGAAACAGTTTTGATACAAATGCAAATAATTACTACTCTTTATGATCAGATTCCTTAAAAGCCGATGTTGATGAAAGTTTCATTAATGAATCTTAATATTCAGGGTAAGATTTTCACGCATACTAGGAGCAGTCAAGCTTTTGCCACTAAAAAAAGTTGATTCTTTTTGCAGAAAAAAGTAACGCGTATGTTTTAGTTTATATACTTGTAGGTGTGAAACATTTTGTAGCAATCGGAAGTATTAAAAACCAACCTTGGAGCAGAGGTTATTTATTATATTTTTAAATATTTTTGCAAAAGTGGCAAAATATCCAATAAACAGTAAGAAATTACAAATATGCTACAAATTAATAATCTTAGAAAATGTCAAGGGAACTTATAATAACACTCAGTATACATTAATATGTCGCAGAAGTTTGTGAGCTAGATGTTTTGACATATAAATTGCCTGTTACATTTGGAATTACAAAATATTTCTCATGCATTTACCTGGATAATAAATTGCTTCTTTCCTAACAGTGTAGTTAGCTTGAGGAATGTGCAGTTCACATGAAAATTCCTCAGGTGCCTCTAGAGATGGTATTTCTGTTACCGCCTTTATATCATAGAGTCCTGCTCTTTCTTGTATTGAGATTTTGGAGTTGTTCACTTCACTGAAAAGAAAAATACACGAATGAAAAATTTCAATCAAAGACAATTTTTAGTATTTTATAGTTGAACTGGGAGTTGTTGGTGTGTGATATTTCTTAGAAAATATATTTTAGCATAGCGTGAAAATATTGGAACCCCTGCCTGTCAACGCATGATATATCTGAATGCTATGATCATCAAATTCTTTAGCTGGCTCACGCTAGCTGGAGTTAATGGAAGATGTTATGAAAACCCATCTTAAATGAAATTTATGGGTGGAAACATTCCTTTTTGGCTTCAGATAGCACATACTGAGATATTGTTATTAAATTTTTTAATGTCGGTATATCGAGTCAAAAATAGCTTTGGAGCAATGTATTTGAAGAGCGATTATATTGTGTATGGTAATGAATTGGAAAGGTGTCTAAATCTAGTCAGGATGATAAAAAATTTCCTCTTTCCAAACGATTCATTTTACTGTGTGTACAACCTTTAACGGTCCAATTTAAAATTAGGAACACGACATACAGGGTGTTTCACTAGAAAATGGACATCGTTTAATGGCAGATAGACACTGAGGGTAATCAAAATCACCCATATAAGAAGCTAGTCGCCCCCCCTCCCCCCGCAGCTGATATACAGGGTGTTTTATGTAGTTTTGGTTGTTACTTTGTAAATGAATGGAATAAGTTAATGTTTGGCACATGTAATACACAAGTGATCTTGAATAAATACATGTATATGACACAAAAAAATTCCAGGTCAGGGATTCAAGAAAGCAATACCCTGTATATGTTTTTCTTTAAAATTTCACTATATAATACGAAAAGTACATACAAAACTGAACAAAGTGGCTTCATTATTTTTTTTGGCACACTTTTGCCGCCATCGAAATAAATTCCACTAAATAACACAATATGAAACTTGAAAAATATTGATGAATGATATGCGCAAAAATTGCTTCCACAGTTAAATTAGACATTTACTTTTTGTTTACGAATTAAGAATCTATTTTATTCTACTAAAACAAAATTAGAGACAGTCCACATATGACAATAAGATTAGTCCGTCATCTTGTGAACCGCACTAGAAAATGTACTAAATTAGAGGAGGACATTGTGAACATAGACTTTAACTGTAATTCTAATTTGTAAATACGTTTTATGACAATACTTTGATGTTTTGATTTTGGTACAATTATACTGTTGTTATAGTTTAAGAGTTGGCATTAATTTGGGAAGGTTGTAAGCTCCCGACTTCCGCTCGGTAGCCTGAAAGGCAAAATAAATGCTTTTTTTTATTAGGCCCTTAGCCCAACGGGGATGGGGTCATGGGGTAGTACAGGGGCCGCAAAGGAAAAAATTACACATGCACACAAAATAAAAGAAGTGGTCTTTTCCTGGTATTCCATTGGGTAATCCACATGTATTTCGACGTGCTGAACACGAATCAGCTGTCTGTTTAGCTCTATTGACCACCATTCTTTTGTAAATCGCTAGAATAACCTAAAAAAAACTCATAATTTAAGTTATTTTCGCGATATATTAAAAACACAGCCCCACAAAAAAGTTCAAAGCAGCGAACCAGACCCATGTATATTCCTACGTATTTTCGGTCGCTGAATCCGAATCCGGGATCAAAAAAAATCGTACACACCCAGAATCATTAGCTAGAGCCAAAAAACATCCCTGAAATGGGATAAAAAGAAGATTAAGCCACGAGAATAGTTGTTACTTCTTAATCAATCGAATTATACAAATTAAGGTTAAACAGCAGCGTACGTACAATAGATATGAAACACACCTCCAGGGAGGGGCGAAACTAGCCCCCATATATAAAAAAATTGATCCAAAACAGTAATGACTGTTGAAAAAGTTCGAAATGTCTAAGTTTTGTTAAAGTGTTAAGAAACTACATCAGATCCGACGTAATCTTCATAAACTGCTCCTATAGGGTTGAGAACAACCACCTTTGAGTTCAAAGGACACGAGAAAAACAAGGAAAAGCGTAAAATCCAACAGGATTTCTATTTTCATGGATGCTATGATTGGCTGAAATTATATAATACTCTAAAATAGAATAAAAAACTCACGTACCATCAACACTCCACACTGTCAACCCTGAGGGTATGAAGACTACCTCCAATGTCTACCTACCTATCTACTATCTGTGGTGTGTTTGATGTAAGATTTAACTATAAAAAATTCGAAACACCTGCGTTGTGTGGAAGAGAGAAGAAACTAGACTATGTTCGACGATGTGCTTGAAAACCACCCCCACGGGGTTGAGAGATACTACCTCTATATCTGTAGGATACTGAAAAAACAGAGAGAAACTAACCGGATTTACATTTTTATGGATTTATGATCGTTACACACAAGTTTGAAACTCGTGTCTTATAAATGTTATTAAGTAACACCCCCAGAAAGGATGTAAACTACCGTAATTCAAGATGTAACGAAAAAGCTATACTGTTGCTTATTCGTTTCGTTTCCATAGTTTTTTTTATATAGGCGTCTCTCAACCCCGGGGTGGTTTACAAGCACGGCGTCGAACATAGTCTAGTTCCTTCTCTCTTCCACACAGCGCAGGTGTTTCGAATTTTTATAGAAGTCACTGTAACTTTTTATAGTCAAACCTTACATGGGGGGTAGTTTTCACACCCTCTGAGGGTTGACACTGTAGATTGTTGATGGTACGTAAGTTTCTAGTTCTATTTCAGAGTACTACGCAATTTCAGCCAATCATAGCATCCATGAAAATAGAAATCCTGTTGCATTTTACGTTTTTTCTTGTTTTTCTCGTGTCCTTTACACTTGGGGGTGGTTATTCTCAACTCTATAGGGTCAGTTTATGAAGATTACGTCGGACCTGATGCAGTTTCTTATCACTTTATCAAAACTCAGACATTTTGAGCTTTTTCAGCAGTCATTGCTGTTTTGGATCGTTTTTTTTTATATATGGGGGCTAGTTTTAGCCCCTTCCTGGGGGTGTGTTTAATATCTATTGTATGTACGCTGCTGTTTAACCTTAATTTGTATAATTCGATTGATTAAGATGTAACAACTATTCTCGTAGCTTAATATACTTTTTACCCCATTTCAAGGGTGTTTTTTGGCTCTAGCTAATGATTTTGTGAATGTACGATTTTTTTTGACCCCGGACTCGGATTCAGCGACCGAAAATACATGGGTCTGGTTCGCTGCTTTGAACTTTTTTTTGTGGGGTCGTGAAATTGGAGGGTAATGGGGCTAAACAGATACCTGATTCGTATTCAGCATGTCGAAATACATAGAGGTTACCCAATAGAGTCCTAGAAACAAATCTTTTTTTTGTATCTGTTTGTGTAATACAGTGCGTGTAATTGCGGACTGGGCATGTACTTCCACGTAGCGCGAGAGATATGACAACCTAGCTAACAGCAAACTCGCCCGTCGGCGGCATATATTAAAGAGTCGGCGCTAGACCACTGAAGCATCCCCGTTCTCAGTTATTTCATTTCAGCCAGCTGGCACACGCGATGTTGCAATTCTAACTCCCTATGCCCAGCCCGCCACTACGCACAGTGTATATGAATATCACCGGATCCTCCGCCATTTTCTAGAAAATCGCGTATGCAAATAAATATATTACATAGACAAAAAAAAAGTGAAGTCACCTGTTTCTGGGGCTCCATTGGGTAACCTTTATGTATTTCGTTCATCTCTGTTACCCACCAATTTTTAATAAATCGCGAAAACAACCCAAATTAGGTTATTTTCGCGATTTACAAAAAATCGTGGCAAATGGAGCTAAACAGACACCTGATTCGTATTTAACACATCGAAATACTGTAACAGTTTGTTGTCGGGTAGCTGGTTCGGAGATTAATCAAGGTCCAGATTAGTTAATAACACAGCCCAATAAAAATATAAACAATTTATTTACTTTTCCAAACAGGTAATGTGTGGCAGTGTTACACAACATACAGGTACAGGTTATATGTCCGTATCTTTTACGGTTCTTAGGACAACATTTTCTATTTTCTGAGAGAGAGAGAGAGAGTGTAACGATTGCGATGCGACGTTTGTTGTTGCTACGGGAGTGGCATCGGGCGTCGGGTGAATATCGTCGACTCAAGAAGTTTCCCAGTTCAACACGCTGTAGGAGGTCTCCAGGTCAGGCTCATTCGCTCTGGTTTTGGCGGCGAAACGGCGCCGGGGAATGACTAACGACTCGAGGGGTCCCAGTTCAACACGCTGTAGGATACCCAGGGTCAGATTGCATTCGTTCCGTCGTGTTTGCGTCGGGAGATGTACAAAACTGTAATATGTCCAGCTCAGCACGCTGTAGACAGATTGGCAGAATTATCCACCCTCCATTTTGTTGATTTGCGGCCGGGCTTTTATATCCGAGAATCCTCGCTTACTGGTGACGTAGAACTGCGTATAGTTTAGTGTCGTGTGCAAATCCATGCCTCTAGACGGGAGATGGGTAGGTTTGCGGGTCGTGTGCACATTGGTGTCGTGTGTAAATCCGGAATCTTAGTAATGGAGCAGGAATTTAAAGAATGCTTCATTACAATACATATGGAGTACCAGACAAAGACCAATTTTTTAATTTTGTGTGCCTGTGTTATTTAATGAACTTCCGTTCCAAATGCTCGGTAGCACTTACTATAGGCATCTGACATAGCGAGAAAATAAATTGAAGACACCGCAGACCTGTGGGCCAAAACAAAAAAAAATACGGAGCTCCTTAACCAAATTTGGCAGAAATTGTTCAGTTGGATGCCCTTTTTTTTAAAAAACATGGTAGACAATTCTATGCAGCCATTTTAATGTTATTCGCATGAAAATTTTCAGAGTGGTCAAATTTAAAATGGCCAAAAATAAGTTTAAAATACTTTCTCTCTTCCAATCTATTGGATGGATTCATTAATATGTCTAATAACAATATTAGTGGAAGACATTTTTTTTTTTAAACATTAAATAAAAATTGTTGCATTTCTGAACGTAATTTCTCAACAAAAGATTTTACCCCCTTAACGGGTGGTTGTAAGCTAAAACAAATTGTTTTCCATCGAGATATATTGTTTTTAGACACATTCCAATAGATTGGAAGACAGAAATTATGAATTTCGACCTATTTTTGGACATTTTGAATTTGAGCACTCAAATTAGGAAATTTTCACGCGATTAACATTAAAATATCATAGAATTGTATATTTTAACCTCCACACAATAAAATTGTGGGAGGTTACTACAATTAGTCCAAAATCGAAAATTGAGATAACATCAAATCTTTACGTTTTGAGGTCTCAGGAATCAAAAAAAGTGGTTTTTAAAAAATGCGTGTGTGTGTGTGTGTGTGTGTGTGTGTGTGTGTGTGTGTGTGTGTGTGTGTGTGTGTGTGTGTGTGTGTGTGTGTGTGTGTGTGTGTGTGTGTGTGTGTGTGTGTGTGTGTGTGTGTGTGTGTGTGTGTGTGTCTGTGTCTGTGTCTGTGTCTGTGTGTGTGTCTGTGTCTGTGTCTGTGTCTGTGTCTGTGTCTGTGTCTCTGTCTGTGTCTGTGTCTGTGTCTGTGTCTGTGTCTGTGTCTGTGTCTGTGTATGTGTATGTGTATGTATGTTAGCACGATAGCGGCGAAGCTATTAAACGGATTTGGATGAAACTTTGCAGAAGATCTGAAAAGGTTTTAGTTGAGATTGGATTACGTTTAGTACCGTTTTGGCATAAAAAGTTGCTTATTTTATGATTACTTAAAATTTGTAATCGAACCAGTGAAAAGCAGAAAAAATTCCGATTTCAACGATATATCACACTTGCACTCTTTCGATTTGGTTTGATGTGGTTTCCGTGAAAAAAATTTAAAAAAGACAAAAACAAGCTTCTTGTGTAAGATATATGTTATAGTCCAACCTAACGTTCGATAGACTAGTAGGTTAAAGCGTGCAGACTGAATGCGTGTTTATTTTTGACATGTCAAGTGCATCGAGAGATTACAAGTTTTTCTGACGTTTATAAGGCCCACAGAAGGTGTGAGAGGCCTTCGTGAACCGTTCACAAGCCCTACAAGTGTAAGCAACTCCACCGAAACGCTTTCGATGAGTCTTTTCCAATAAAGCTTTAAAAGTGACAGTGACATTATATTTTAAAAACTTTCCGCTACTTCCGGTATCCCTCCGGAAATTCTTCCGGCAACATAACCTAAAAATAGTGCTACATAACCTAAAAACAATTTAAGACATTGGTACCAACCTAAAAATTTTTTCGAAAACTGTCAAAAATCAAATGCCCCCAGAAAAACATTGCGACCAAAAATTTAACAGTTGTCACTTCCCCGACCGATTTAATGAAAAATCGGTCGAGGCCAGAAGATACAACAAAATATATCAACTCAAACTTAAACGATCCACCATGAACACTACCCCGGCCACATCTGGCAGGGAAGCTGTCCACCTAGAGTTATATGGTTTTTTCCAATCCATCCCTACTACCCATTACCAGCGAGCGAGTTTTTTGTTTAGTTGTGTTTCCCGTATCATTAATCAAAATTATTAAGTGCTCTTACCTACGAACTTAGTTTTTAGAGTGTTGTGTTTATTTTTATATTAATTTTAGGTCCATCATAATTTTAACCTAGCTTTTAAGCTAGGAGCTACTATCCCACATTTCTAACCGGACCTACCCCGTCCAGCCTCACACCCGCCTCGGCGTGTTCACCGTGGTTGTCTGGCTGGCTCCAGGCATGGATCCGATTTGTATTAAAATACTGAATAAAATATTAATGTTGTGCAGACTATAAATTTAACTCTCAAGTTCTTGGGTCCAAATCCCACCGAACGCAAAATTTTTTTTTCTGTTTTAATATGATAAAAATATGTCAACTTAATAAATATAATTAAATCATATTTTTTAGTGCTCTTTTCGGCTTCAAAGATCCACCGGGTGGGGAGGTTCTAGCCGCTTCCAGTAGCTGCCGATTTTTTAAATATTAGATTAGATTAGATTAGATTTATTTCCCAAGAATTAATGTTACATAACAATTATGAAATATTATTACTATAGTATATACAGGGTGTCCAGTTAGTGCTCCCTCGGAAGATTGTGCAAAAGCGGCTAACTTTATAAAAAAACTTTCTAAACAAAACTTTCAATATTTCATCTCTACTACAACGTAAATTTATTTTCAGTAATACAAGATGTCACAAGAACGAGTTACACAAAAAAGTATAATTTTTTTAACGAAACACCCTGTATTTTTTGGCGCCAGTTAAGCCTCCAGGGTACCGTATTATACTCTAAAATATTTTGCTAATCGGATGTAACTTTGCCAAATTATGATTTTTTTCCTGTTTTTTTTACAAACATTTTTTTGACTGCCATATCTCCGCGATTTATTAATTGTTTTTCCTAATTTAGAACGTTATTTGATTATGATGTATTTACTGAAAAACATTATTAATCCATATTCTCTATAAAGTAATTCTGTTAGATAACGAACTGGTTTTTTCATAATAATTTTTATAAGATTTTGTTGACTTACTATTACATTTTTTAAATAAATACTAAAGGTACCACTCTATGCTATTAGTCCATATGCAATAATAATCTGTGCAAGAGTATAATATGCAGTTTTCGGGAGAGCTCGCGTTAATATATTTCTTAGTGTTTCAAATATGTAGATTAATTCTCTTAATTTACTACAGATTGCATATTACTGCTCTTCCCATCGTAAATAACAATCTATAATGATATTCTGCAGATTTTACCCTATCAATAGACTCTCTATTAATGAGTTTTTATATAAACTCCTACACAGAGTAGCAATTTACTTATAATATAATATACAATCTGTACTATTCCCTTTATGACAAAGTGCCCGTAATGACATTTTAATACTTAGACTTAAATTCTACATGAAATAAGGCTCATCATACGATTGAAAAACATCAAACATACTGTATTTCCAGCTCTATGCACGTACAACATCGTTATTTTGTTTAAAATTTCATTAACTTGAGTTTCCTAAGTTCTGGCACGATCTGTATCTATACGTGAGACATACTGATTCCCAATGATTCCTTTAAATAGTAATAATTTATTACCATTCGGGAAATATTTATTCCACATCTTCTCATATTTAGTAAGCCAGTTCGGAAGTCCGTATGTTCATTATGATTTGATTGTAAGTATACAATATGCTTTTGATGTGGGTTCAGTGTATATATGATTGTTAAAAGTTACTGTTAAATTGACGTAGATTTCTTGTTGAAGAACCGAAAATCATTATTCTTAAGTAGCACATATATGAATAAACAATGAATATAGTATCGATAATTTGTTTTCCAGTTATTGCCCATCGTAATATACATTTTAAATAATGCATGAAATTTACATTGTTTTGCTCGTTGCCATAGGCGGTAAATTGTAAAACAGCTATACAGGTAAACATCATCTAAAATTCGCTCACGAGATAAATTTAAAATATTCCAAAGTTCATGATAATAACAGAGATGTCTGTCGTGGCTATTTTTTCATATTTGAAATTAGTTTTTCTTTTCTAATACGAGTAGATTGTCACTTCTGCGTGCTGCAACAGCACTCAGAATCAGTTCCTTATATTACTTCCTACACTATTTCATACAAAAAGTTATACTAGATCAAAATGCCTGTATTTACATAAAAAAAAAATTGTAAATATTTTTGAATTACTTAATTTAAGTGAAACAAATAGTTACAAAAAAAATACTTAAAAATGTATTAACTAATTAAAAAAAGGTAGGTTACAATTATCTCACATTGGATAATACAGGGTTTAGCAATTAGTATGTTTGCCATGAACAGACTAAGCATCTAATGTTTGTCAAACTGTCATTAAACTTCATATTGATGTATGAAGTTTTGATTATAATGGACATATTTCCGATTAATCAACGTGTTCATGTAGAAGAACGCACTACCGGGCGTCAAATGACGCGACACAATTTAATTTCTCAGGGGGCGCCAGTCGCATATTACCCCGTTCTTCTACTTCTCAGGCGGGTTCGAGATAAGAGGCACTTCGATAGCCGAATAATGGACCAAGACTGTACTACCACAGATCGGTAACGACGCTCTCCCTGGACGTGAAGTCCCTCGTTAAAGGTTTAGGTACCTCTTGAAAAGCTGAATTTTTACATAAAAAAATCCCAACCGAAGAATTTCTCTTCGGAGGGATTAATTTTGTACGTAGTAACCACGTTTTTATCTGTTAATAATGGACTCTACACCTTAGGGATTTCTCAAAAAATGCATATAAAAAATCCCTATCAAATCTCCGTACTACAACTAGAAGGTCGAGTGTGGTGCATTAACTCGACACATCCGGTTTTCGGTACGAAAATTCCAGGGATTATAGACTAGCAACAAATTTCAAGATCAATTAAGATGCAATAGTTCAAAGAATCCGTTTATTTAACAGATATGGTTAGACAAAAAAGGGGTTATAGCAAAATTCTTATTGTAAGAATCGCGCCTTCCCCAATTAAGACAAAAGGCTTTCACACCATACAAGCGAGAGCGCTTACGCTAACGATCGATTAGGTAGAAAAGATTCATGCATACCTTCTCAGAATCAAAATGCGAGCTTTTTAGAGAATTCTTAGATTCTTTGTAATTTTATAATTACGGCTGACTGATCATAACTTAAAAAGTTTTACTAAATAAATTTAGTTTCGCTAGAAACTACCTAGCTTTAAAGTTCTCGTATCGGGGCGGTTTATGTATTCAAACACATTCATGAGGACTTATGACTGCATAAGTTTGTTTGACTTTCGATTAGTCCACATCTTACTTGCCCCTATGCAGTTGGTCAATATTATCGATATGGCAGCAACCCACCTTCGAGCGACTTTTAGGCAAAATTGAATTTTTTGTTTTTTATGCACAAGGCGTTTTCCTCTATAACTTTGTCATTTGAAAAGCCCTGCTATTGGCTTTCCTACCATCGCTTTGTCTGGACCACTCAATGCGCTCGACCAAATTGCGAGCCGCTGAGTTAATACAAACTCTTTCTATGCGAGAAACCGGCCTTGTGCATGTGCACTGATTTTTATCAATTTATGCTTATCGGCACTACGCCGGCTTTGTTAATATCGTCTATTTTACCTTTTACATGCAATGCATCGCTAAATTTTTATGCTCGTACTTTTGAACAGGACACTCAATGACGTACCTCAAAGATCAATGTCTTTGGTGGAGAAATAAAAATGAAAAATATTTCAATATTTTTTAAAGTATATTTTCGAAGTACTTTTTAAACTGGTTTTGGGATACTTTTGAAAAAGTAATTTTAAAGTGAAATTTCTGCGTACTTTTGATAAATTAATTTTCAAGCCAAATTTCGACGCAGTTTTGAAAAATTAATCTGCAAGTGAAATTTTGGCGTACTTTTGATAAATCAATTTTCAAGTCAAATTTCGATGCAGTTTTGAAAAATTAATCTCCAAATGAAATTTTGGCGTACTTTTAAAAAATATTATTATTCTTTCTAAGTTCAACTTTGTTGCACCTCTGAAAAAGTATATTATTCTTAAATCTTTGTTATTATATACTTTCATATCATATCCTGAACCAAAAACATATTTTCCTAAGTGAAAATTCGGTGTTTCTTCGAATTTTCACCTGATCATTTCTAACGCCTTATAGAACTCATAATGGTCCTTATGGACTGGTCTGTGCCTCTGCAGACTCTTAAAAATGTCCTTAAATCAAATTTTTGCCTAAGTCGAATTCTGTCTTCGATTTAGTTCGATTCTGGAGGGTTCTGCAACATTCATACAGTGGACAAATTTATGAGAAGTTGGCCTATCGTACAAACCCAACGAAATTTGCTAAGAGAATTGAGTGTTGAAAGGCATGGAAGAATATCGCTAGGGATAGGATTTGGCAGAGTGAGAGGGAAATATGCGTTTATTTTCGATTTATTATAAATATTTAAAAAAATCATAAATGATATAATCTTCAAAATAGTTTCATATACGTCCCATTGCTCTAAGGAATATACAACCATATACAGTTTTTATCATAAATTCTGTACATAGTTAAATGTCATACTCTAATAATGAGCTAAGGAACTATTTTCACTGATAAACTACGATATTCAAATACAACAAAAATTTACAACAAAAAAAATTAGTTGTATTCCTTAGAACAATAGCAATTACTTAAAACAGTTTTAAAGATTATACTAAGTCTTGCTTTCTGAAGAGCCTCTTAAAAATTGTCATAGGCACACAAAAAAAGTGGTCCGTCCTTTTAACTAGACCAACTTATCTTTATGTATTTTGACGCTCTGAATCGCTCCATCACCCACCATTTTTGTAAGTCGCGAAAATAACCAAAAAAAGCTCCTAATTTAGGTTATTTTCGGGACTTACTGAAAATTGGTGGCTGATGGAGATAAACGGACAACTCATTCGTATTTAGCACATCGAAATACCGAAATACATAAGGGTTTTCTAATGAAGTCCGAGAAACAAATCAATTTTTTTTGCGTGTGCCTGTGTAATATGAATATAACCGGATCCTCCGCCATTTTCTAGAAAACCGCAGATGCAAATATGTAGACACAAAAAAATTAAAAGTGGTCTGTTTCAACGTGCTGAATACGGATTAGGTGTTCGTTTAGCTCCATCACCCACCAATTTTTAGTAAATTGCGAAAATACTCTACCTCCTCGTGGTGTAACCTGGGTAATGCTAAAATTGTCTGGTAACGTATTTAAAACATATAAGTACATAGCGGAATAGAGATTTTTTATTTTCTATATCAAATTTGAATAAGAATAAATTATAAAACACTATTCCTCATAAGACTTTTGTTTACATGCATTAAATGTGCAGTATTACCAGATAAAAAAATTAATTCGTAACGTTATTATTTCTTGCATTATATTAGGATAGGATTAAAAATATTTATATTTATGGGTTAGGTTTTGTCGAGGGGGCAACCGCTGAGGGGAAATAGTGTACGAGGTATTAGAAGGGAATTAAGAGGAAATAAAAGGTATTAGGAGGGAATTAGTGCGTAAAAATAGTGAAATGGAATGTTTATATTGAAGAATTACATACCAATTCTTATATAAAGGACGTCAGTGTTGTAAAAACATTAGCGCCGAGGTTAGCGCTAAAAATATCTAGTAAAGAAAAAATATTTAATTTAATTAAACTACCGATGATACTATGGACTTCTAGTTCAGTAATATAACGATTTATATTGGACAAAATTCATAGTGTTGAAAATTGGTAGAAATGTTAAGGATAGCATAAGAATTAATAAACCGAAAAGTTTCCACCCCTAAATAATGTGCTTCATCCCCTAGGACGCCGTTTCCACCCCCCATTTTGAGGTTTTCTAGATTATCTCGGTAACGGATCACTTTTTGATCAATTATTCCTTATAAAATTCTCAATCAGAAACGTGTCTAGAGTTTTTTCTAAAATTAATAGTACCGTGGGAAATAAGGCGCACACATAGGGTTGGTTCAGGTCAATACAATAAATTGTAATCTTTACTATAATCTACTTTAAAGTTCAATGCTTAACGCTAAAGCAGTAGCTACTAAACTCCACCTAAAATTATAATAAATGTACCACTTCCACCCTCTCACCTCTATAAAATGACGCGATTTTTAAAGAAGCGAGAATATTGTATAGTGTACTTGTTTCCACGCCACCCTAGAGGTAAAGTACTTGGCGTGTGGTGTCCCCTGTAGGCCGAGTCCACTAATTATCAAAAGGTTACCTACGTTAATTAATCTTCATCGTCTGCCATAGACTCGACATTCATGCATGCTTGTCCGTGGTAATGGTAACACATTGTGGAGCAACGTAAGCCTGCTCTTCTGCAACTGCACCTGTTTTCTCACCTTAATTTGCATGACCAAGAAATTAATGTTATAACAGATTCGGGAGCCGGTTCTTTTGTTGCCATAGTTCGGGTTAATATACCGCCACTTTTTTTCCATCCCCAATCAGTAGCTTCTAGCGCAACGTTTTTCCATGTATGAATTTGGTAAAAAACGCGATATGAGTGTTGCCGAGCAGCAGCAGAAGTTGTTGGTAGTTTTGATAATATTACAGTATTGTTCGCTTTACCAACAAGTTTGTTAAAAGTCATGAATCTGTATACATCTAGACTTTTTCTGCGGAGGTAGAGTTGTATAAAGCTAGAACAAACCGCTCTCCTACGTCTACAATTTCTCCATGACTAGCTTTTTCATTATTAAAACTTTGCGCGATGTCTTGTAATACTTCAGTAATATAACAGTTAAAATTGTAATATATTGGACAAAATTCATAAAGTTTCAAAAATTGCGTGCTTCATCCCCTAGAGGACGTCGTTTCTAGATTATTTCTGGAACAGTGCGTTTTTTCCATAAAAAACCTATATACAGAATTATCCTTATAAAATTCTCTATAAAAAACTTTTTCCCTAAAATTAATAGTACTTTGGTAAATGAGACGCAAATGTAATCAGCGCAGGTCATATAATTCGCTGAATATCCGTATGGCTATTTCCAAAGCTGCCTTTAGGAGAAAAAAGTATAAATATCTACACACCACCACAATGTAAAAAATTTCAATTTCTCCCATTACATCTCAGACGACCCAAGGTAACTGCATTATTTTAGAGCTTGCTGTCAAAGCTGTTACTATTCAGGACTGCCAATGTTCGGGTAAAATCGAAACCGGAAGTCGGCTATTTTGGTTCTTTACATTATATAATTGGAAATTATATCCCATATCACTACACCAAATTTGAAAAAAAAATCCATTCTCCCATTCAAAAGCTACAACAGTGTCCCTATCGGCTAAGCGACCTGGTATACAATATTCTCGCTTCATCAGAAATCGCGTTATTTTATAGGGGTGAGAGGAATTTATTATAATTTTAGGCGGACTTTAGTAGCTACTGCTTTAGCGTTAAGTATTGAACTTTAAAGTAGATTATAGTAAAGATTACAATTTATTGTGTTGACCGGAACCAAACCCTTATGTGTGCGCCTTATTTCCCACGGTACTATTAATTTTAGGAAAAAAATGTAGAGACATTTTTGATAGAGAATTTTATAAGGAACAATTTTGTATATAAGTATTTTTATCAAAAAGTGCACCGTTCCCGAGATAATCTAGAAAATATTAAGGTATCAGGAGGAAATAAAGGTATTTGAGGAATTAGGGGAATTACAAGGAATTAAAGGAGAAATAAAGGGTATTTCTCTAGAATAGGTATTAGGTGTACAAAATTTCGCCAGCGGTTGCCCCCTCGGGTTTTGTTAGGTAAAAATTCTTAGTTTCTATTTTAGTTATGTAAAATCATAAATTACACAGGCCGACAATATTGGACGAAATTCCAGACCCTGAGACGAGAGTTTACTTTTCCATAGGTGAATTCGAATCCTCAGAATTGCATCAGGTTTTTGAGATAACTTAACTTGAAAATGCAAAAAACACGGTTTTTCGGTATATTCGAGATTATATTACACTGCGAATTTTTTTTTCCACAAAACTCGTTGCGGCATATGAAAGTACTACTCTTCCTCATCAAAATGCATTTTGAATTTTAGAGATCTCTCCTTATCACGAAAAATTTGAGTTTATGGCGGAGTCGCCGGTGATACATCCATAAAAAAGTAGTTATCACCATAATGTAAGGATATAAGGTGTGCTTATGCGCAGCTCTTCGGATCAGCGAATAGCGTAACCCGTCCCCATCGCGTCCATGTTGAATTTTCGACGAATGAGAAAGAGGCATTAAATAGCGGCAAATTCAAAATTTGCAGTCTTGTCACATGATTATGTTATTTTAGTTAGTTTAGTTACATAAAGTTGGTAATGGCCAGAGACCGAGTAGACAGCAGTAAGATAGTTTGCTTGGTTAAGTTAAATTATAAAAAGTAAAGTGTTATTGTTAATACCGAATAAGCATCACACAGAACATGACAAGTCTAATAAAATATTTAGGAAACATTAATGAATATAAAAACTTCGTGGTATAATGAAAGCTTATATTTGCTGTATACCTTGCAAAGTAGTTTTTGCAGAGTGACTACCTATCAAATGGGCAATATATCAAATAAGTATGCACGTACGGCCATTAAGATCGATATTTTTAAGAATATGCATATAGAAGTATCAATAATTTCTCGAAATCATAAGATTCTTATGATCCATGTCAAGTTCAGGATCTACCAATATCAATTTTAGAAAGTATATTAGGTTCATATGAAAGAAGTAACTAGGTATAAGCATCAAGATAGACTAGTAGATGTTACCTTCGTAAAGTTGGTCCCCTATTTACGAAATTTAAACATTTTTCAATGTAAATAGTTTGCTCATAATTGCTAGCGAGTTCCTCTCGTTGGCTCGTTATCGCTAAAAGAGATTTGAAATTGATAGCTCCCTTCTATTGATTAAAAAAAATTAACGGCCAATCTGTTTATTTTCCCATATATTGTCTCTGTTTGCTCGTCATTATTTATAATATTCAAGAGTGGGTGAATTTTTTAAGCAGCAAGCAAATAAAAGAAACTGACGAGCAAATGATTCGCATTCAAATATGTTTCAATATCGAAAATAGGGGGCCCACTTCACACGTATCGATATTGTTCGTTAACTAATATAAGGAATGCTGTACAAAAAATAAAACAAAATCAATATTAGTTTAGAGAGAAAACTTATATTTATATAATCATTATAAAATAGCATTTCCCATTATTATATTACATATTTAATATTTATATTAAATTGTTACGCTGTTAAGTAGTTTTATATAATAATCTTATACTGCACTCATTTTCTTTTCTTAAAAACCTGTAACCCTGCGTCACACACTCCGTAGTGTTATTGCAGAAGTAATGTCTTCAAACGACCACTTCACACATTTCTGATTAGGTCGATGAATTTGTCCAATTGTGAAAATAGGTTTCACAATTTCATGTCCTCTTTATTGCACTTCTTTCGCCATCTTTTCAGTTGCTTTTTTGAATTCAGCTTTTCAGTTCTAAAATTTCAACGTTCACTTCAAGATCTTCAGCTCGTAATTTATTATTCTCAATTTCTACTTCGTTGAGGCTAAAACTATCTTGCCTGAAAAATATTTACGAATTATTTTCTAGTTTTATCACATATACCGTTTCATTTTAACTTACCGTCGCGTCGTTGAGATTAACTACGTCGCGGTCACAAAAATGAATCCACATTTTTACTATATTTTCATCCTTAAGGAATTCAAAGTAATTAATATTACTATTTTTGGTGTTCTCGTTTCAGTTTTTCCAACTTTTTACTAAACAACCTGACATTTCAACTACTTTGTCAACATAAATGAATGACAGACATATTAAACATGGCGGCGTTTGGGACGGCGCAATAGAGGAAGAAAATGAGACTTTCGTTTGCACATCATGGTTATCACTACCTCCCACCTACGTCATCATACAAGGTCAGTGATATTATATAATTGTACTGTCACCAGAACTGTATAAGTTTGCAAAGGTTCAAATTGATACGACAACTAGATGTTACTTTCTTTTGTATGATTTTAACTAACACGGCAAACTAATTAATTTCAACGGGCGATTTCTCCGAGAAGAAATAAAATATCTGAAAAATTCGGAATGCATTTTGACGGGGAAGAGTAGTACTTTCATATGCTGCAACGAGTTTTGTGGAGAGATATTAATTCGCGGTGTAATATAATCCCGAATATAGTAAAAAAGAACGTGTTTCTTGCATTTCTAGGTTATGATATCTCGAGAACGTGATGTGATGTTCCAATTCTGAGGTCCAATTCGGATTCAGCGCACCAAAAACCTATGATTATAGGGCTTGGTTCCAACCCGCGCAGTTTGTTTTGGCGACTCCTGTTCAAAAGATACTCGACTTATCAATATTCCCTGGAATAACCCCGATCTGTCAAGCCCTCACAAGCGTATTATGAAAAAATCAGAACAAGTAGTTGTAGTTTTTTTTTTGAGGGAGAAAGTACGCCATGATCATTTCCGATAGAACGGTGGGACTATGTGACTAGAGTCATTTTAAACGATTCAGAAGTTTCATTTCAACGCGTGTCGTTCTATTAGATTTAATAGCCCCGAATTTAGCTGTAAAATTATAAAATGTCAATTTGCAAAAAAATAAGCAGTGAAACAATAGTATATTGTGTATTTGGGTGTGAAAGCAATACATTCCCGGACGACGATGCAACAAGCATCGAAGTCCGGAAATGTGCTTTCACCCCGAAGTACACATACTATTTTTTCTGAAATCACAATCAATATTATTATAAATTAAGGAATTTGTATTAATGCATAACATTTCTTCATTATAATCTTACTGCTTACTAAGTGCAATTTTAATGTGAGTTGGTTTGTCTGCGTGTATTTATTTACTGTCTAAAATATACATAAAAAACCGTACGGGAGTGTTGATCGTTGCTTGGCAACGGATCTTTTCCGGCCTGTTTTCTGATAGTTTCTTAACAACGGACTAAAATACTGGTGTATTTTCGATCTGAAATCGCGCCGAAAATGTAGACATTGCCGATCGATTTCAGAAAAAATTCTTGACGTGATATTTGGAATCAACGGCTTAAAAAACATAAGGATATGTGTTTTTCAATTTTGGAAAACAATTTTTTTGTGTGTGCCTGTGTTATTTATAACAACTTTGCATTAGGTTTTCCTAAAATATTTTAAGGTTGATAAAAATGTGATTTTGCTTAATTTATACATCTGAAAATTATTATTAAATGTTCATTAAACGTTTAGATTATTTAATAATAAACTTTCAAAACTTTTCTTTCTGAAATATTTTATTCATTGTATGTATCTGTTAAAGTAAAGGTATATTATTTTGGTTGTTTTGTTGATAACTCTTTTTTTATAATCACGAATATGTGTAATCTAAGTAATTTTTTACAGATTATGTTAATTTTAACCTTCTTCGCCGCAGTACTATCTTGACATACAATATTTTATGAGTACTTTCCCGTTTGATATATTCAAATCGGATAAAATGCCGACTGTCAACAGATCCTTGTCCAAAAAATGGTACTTTTCTCACACTGTGTGACGTAAGAAAAAAGATTTTTATGTAGTTCTAGTAGTTTTACTTTCTACTGGCATAAGGAAAATAGCATCTATTCAGATTTAATTTTTCTAAAAAATAGTTGACCGGACCAAGGGAATGGACAATATTACTTTAGGATTCAGTGCGAAACTTACTCGAATGATTTTTACTGGTGCTCGACGGTACAATACAAATAGATGAAGTACTCTTCCCCTTTGATTTTTTTTTAACTTTTGTTGGCTTTGAATGTCTCCATTCAGCCACGATGTTTTTTATGATAATAACAACAATCATATTTTTCATTGAATCTATAACCGCTAACCTAACCAACTATTAACCTAGCTCACGAATCAAAATCTAACTTAACTCGAAGAACCAGATAATTTGACCAGACCTCCGATTAAAGAACTTATATCTAGATACATAACAGGCTATCTTTTCACTATATACCTTGTTTGCTCCTAACATAGTCACATTATATGTCCATTAAAAAGAATAGACGAACATCACATCCCATAGGCAACAACAGTGGCGTTGTGTGTATAGAAATGGTAAATATTTTCATTAAAATTAATTATTGCAATTCCTGCATTACCGGCTCTTTATACAACGTGATGTAGGCATACGATATAACAGTAAGATAATACAGTAAGATAAATATGTATTGAAAGGATATTAAAATTTAATTGCTATTAACTTTATAACTGTAAACTGAACTTCATCATGTTACGACTATGGAACGATCAATTTTCTTCTTTTCTAAACTGCTTTCTGCAAACGGCACAGCATTTAACCATTTTGCACAAAATATATTGTCACTAAACTGTGTAAATATGAATAGAGAATATTATTTAGGTATTCAGCAAATCACAACTTAAAATAAAAAGACTTCTTCACCACATTTTGATTGAAAAACACGAAAAACACTTATTAACATTAATGGCGGACACCGTCAAAAGTGTCAAACTGAGATTATGATAATCGAACTTACCGATCGTGCCCGAATCGGTCGCGAATAGATCGACTAGCCAATCAAGAACTTATGGGAAGAAGTACCTTAGATTGTAACTATCTCAGCAACATACAAATCAGTACAATTATGTATCTAGATATAAGTTCTTTAATCGGAGGACCAGACATAACAACTCAGGTATTATTGTACAGAGGACAGCGATACACAATTCACGTCAAGCTGCCTTAATGACGATTTTACTGAATACACAACACACACGAAGCAACGTTAAGAAGTTGATTATAAACAGAGGGTAGAAATATTAAATATACTCGGCGACTCCACCTCATATTACATATGTGGCGTGTTCTAACGCCACATACGCTTTGTGGAATCGTAGAAGATAGTAACAGATTTCTGGATTTTAAAATGTTTTTATTTTAAATTTTTCAAATTCTTAGGTTTTATTAGGACGCTTAAGGCCTTACATAAATTACCAAAGTTGGACCGCGCGAAAACGGGGCGGAGCTTTGCGTGTCGTCACTTTGCAGATGCTGATCAGGTGACAGTCGAGATTTACTAAGCGTGTGGTGCGTGTTATTGTGTTTCTTTATGGAAACGGCATTTGATTGTTAAATTATATATTATATTATATTTTTTATCTTCTTGCTGGCTTAACATGAGTAGTGTTTATGCAGAATGACTCACAAGTCGGCGAAGCGCTTTGTAATGAAACTCAATATTTAACACTAAATATCTAAGGACTGGATATACTTATGAAGCTGACAATTTAAAAGCTTATCTAGATGATCGAATTCTATTGAATGCCATAAAAAAATAACGAAAAAAAATTATTGGTAACAAGCCCATTGAATGAACTTTTTTGATGCACTAAATGTATGACATACTATTTAAGAATACCCTGTATTTTAGGATTCAGTGCGAAACCCACTCGAATGATTCTTACCGGGGCTCGACGGTACAATACAAATAGATGAAGTACTCGTCTCCTCAGTTCCTACTATCCCCCTTTAATTTTTTTTTTAACTTTGTTGGCTTTGAATGTCTCCATTCAGCCACCATGTTTTTTACAATAATAACAACAACAATCATATTTTTCATTGAATCTATAACCGCAAACCTAACTAACTATTAACCTAGCCCACGAATAAAAATCTAACCTAACACGAAGAACCAGATAATTTGACCAGATATAACAACTCAGGTATTATTGGACAGTGGACAGCGATGCACATTTCACGTCAAGGAGCCCTTCATGACGACTTTACTGAATACACAACACACACGAAGCAACGGTAAGAAGTTGATTATAAACAGAGGATGGAAACAGAGGAACATCCCCCTTTATATAGTACCCAATGTAACAACTTTAATTTCACAACCTGTATAATATATCGTGTTCCATTTTCGTTTTAACGTACTGAATTTTTTAAATCTACGAAATGTAACCTATTACTTTTGAACTACTTTTTTCCTTAAAATGAAGTCCATATCTATAAATTTTCACTGTGCATCTAAAATTCTGTCTTGTGGTGGTTTATAATTTACATGCAATTATTGATTGCCTTTACTGATATCTTCGTCACGCAGTGTTTAGAGAACGTATTATTTTTCTTATTAAAACATTAGCTGTCAAGCGTATGTAAGACCTAAAATATCATTATTAACAAGGCAACTTAAAACGCGATTTGCTCACGCTTTTAGACTATTTCGAGTAAGCGAAATTCATGCTTTACTCACGATTTTGTATATTTCTAATGGACGCTACGTTTTATTGGAGATCAAAAGGACGGATTTTGAGTAACATAGGTGATGTGATGAAAATTTTAACTTTCGTTTTGAACAATTCATCATGTCCTTTGTTGATAATGACACATATAAATAATTTGTTAATATTTCAACCATTAAATGAGGTAGTATTAAATGTTTGTATATGATATCAATTTTTCTTTGAAATCAAAGGCAAATAAAAAAAATGCTACATAAGGAATCTATGCTTCCAAATTCAGATTTTCAAAGTCTATTACAATAAAAAATAAAAGGAAATGATAAAATATTTGCACTCCACTATGTGGCAATAACTGTACATAGACATTTAATAACATAAAATTTGAAATTGCTTAAAAACTCATACAATGATATGCCACATCGGAGGGGGGGGGGGTGACTGACACGAAAAAAAAAGGCTTTGGTTCTTGTACACACACTAAATCACAATTTTCTTATTTTTCTTTTAAAATAGGATAGGGATGATCGTGGAGATGGCTGATGTTAAAGGAATTTTGAGACTTTGCCTTCTCGTAAACGCACTAAATTCAAAGGAGTGACCCCAAAAATATGCCAAAATTTGCCCATTTTCTCCCCCTAAAATTTAAAATAAGTGCTAAATTATTGGTAATAATGAGAAAATCCCGAATACAAAATTTCAAGATGAGCATATATTTGGTTTTTGAGATACGAGGGATTGAAGTTATGATATGCGTGACGCAATGTCAAAAAATACACAGCCCCACAAAAAATTAACACTCATCAGCTATGGCAGAGCAATCAAGTTATTCTTAGACTTTTTTGACGCAGATTTCAAATCTAAAATCGCAAAATCCGTGTATCCATTGATTAATTCAGAAGAGCCAAAAATATTCCCTATATAAGGATGAAAATAGGAAAAAAATGATGCTATTAAGTTATAGAGCTTCCATGAACAGAAATATAATATAAGTCTATTGGCTGAATGCATGAACAAAGGTGTTGACTAGGGCTCACACAAAGAAATCCAGACACGCCCTTAAGTAAGTGAAAACTACCCCAATACAATATCAAACTGCACGAAAGTCCCAATAACTGGTAAAAAAGCTTGAACCCTCTAAGCTTTATTAATAAGAATGAACCATAAATCTATTACGACCTAATATACGAAAACAATACATTACAGGGTAAATAACTACTATCTTGAATTATGAGTCAAGGAAAAAATAGTGAATGTACATCTTGTATAATCACATCGCATTTTGATTGCAGTAGGTATGAATGTGAAACAATAACTAAAATTTTTGTAACTATTTTATGACACACCTACGATGGGGTAAGAGAACAGGACGAAAACTTGTTGGTGGGTCTTCACCCCCTGACTCCCGTCGGGATCATTTAGGGGATGAAAAGAAATCAAGAGGCCCTGACATAAGAGAAAAGCACTCTTGGAAACCTCTATATCAGTATTTTATTATGTAATGCAGCGATTACGAGATTGCTCCGCTATTCATCTTCGCACTCTTACCCCCTCATAAAATCCAATTGATACTTGCCTTTATAACAAAATTTTTTTCGATAGAGTATAACGATTGTAAAATTGCTCAGATTCCCACCCTCTAATCTCTGTGAATTTCTCTGGAGCGATGAGAAAGAATCACGAGGCCATGACATTCCTAGAGAATACTCTTGAAGGCCATTGCTACAGGATTTTCGCTAATGTGATACAGCGATTGGTGGTTGACAACCCCGACTGCAGGTTCTGCGGGGACGAGGAGGAGACTTCCATCCACGTCCTTACTTCCTGTCCAAGTCTTATGAACTTGAGGCACAAACACTTCGGCATTGGTTTTCCGGTGCTGGAAGAAATAAGGAATGCCCCTATAGGAAGGATTTTGGCCTTTGGGTTAGAATTCGGCCTGAATGCGGGGAATAAAGTCGTAGCGGTAGCACAATGGGCCACAAGGACTGAGTGCGGCGACCCTTCGTCACCCCGCTAAAAGAAGAAGAAGATACAGCGATTGCGATGTCTCTGATATTCACCCCTCGCACCTCCACCTTATAAAATTCACTTGAAGTTTGAAAACAGACCATAAGAACATTAATTTTATGGAGAGTGCCCTTTATTATGGGAATATTGGTTATCGTTCCAGATGAAGACACACTGCAATCAGAATGCAATATCTGATACATTCACTATCTCTTCGCTGACTCAAATTCATAACTCAAGAGGAGTTTTGCACCCTGTGATAAGTTGTCTTCGTGAACTAGGTCATAACAGATTTATGGTTCATTTCTATTAATAAAGCTTAGAGGGTTCAAGTTTTTCGCCAGTTATTGAAGCACTTGTGCAGCTTGATATAGTATTGGGGTAGTTTTCACCCCCTTGAGGGTGTGTCTCAATTGCTTTGTGAAAGTCCTAGTCAACACCCTCGTTCATGCATTCAGCCAGTAGACTTATATTATATTTCTGTTCATGGAAGCTCTATAACACAATAGCATGATTTTCCCTATTTTCATCCTAATATAGGGGATGTTTTTGGCTCTTCTGAATTAATCAATGGATATACAGATTCATCGTTACTAGATATGAATTCTGTGTCGAAAAATACTAAGAATATCTTGATTGCTATGCTATAACTGATAAATATTCACTTTTTGTATAGCTTTGTATTTTTTGATATGCTCCTATATTACATCACGCTTATCACAAATTTAGTCCCTCATATCTCAAAAACCAAAGATATGCGCACCTTGAAGTTTGAAACAAAATTCGACGGCGAGAAAATTGGCGATTTTTGGGGTCACTCTTTATAGTCTCTTACTTAATTGCTTGTTTTACCGACTTATCTTCATTTACTTCCAACTCTTCGACAGAATAAGATATACACTTCTGTCGTGTAGTCCACGGTACACAATAATTTTTTATATCTTTGTCATGCCATTTTCTGTGTTTTACTTCCACATTCAGTGGAGTGCAAATATAGTATTTTCGTTGTATGAGACTTGGATAGGAAGTCTGGATGTGGAAGTAGTGATTCCATAGGCAGCGGTTTTTTAAAATTTTTCTCAAATAAACAAACTTGTGGGAAGGGGAAAATCTTTTGCATTTTTTTCAAATTCGTTTTTGAGTACGAAGGAAAAGGTTTTGAGGAGGGGTTTTTAACTTTAATTTAAATATATATCGCAATCCAAGCAATGGGATGGGAGAGAGGGAGCATAATGCATTTGAGGGAATAGAACGTTAAGAAAAAGGGATAGGGACTTCGGACCTTGATATTTAGCAATATAGATCCTTCTTCCATCTCAATACTTTATCGGTCTACCACGTAGGTGAAATTTTAATACGTGTAGGGGGCATTATTTTTTTTTCTAAGGCTATGTCTAAAATTTGCATTCTTAAATGTAACATGTGGGAAACTTTTTTATCTTTCGAAATAGATACCAAGTGTATCGAGAAGAAACGGAGATAAAAGATGGACGTAACTTTTTTATTTGAAACTTTTTTTTATAGCATTAGCAGTCTTCGAGAAAATCGAAAATGATTGTTGGCCAGGTACTGCAATTAATTGCTATTAGATTCTCACGTTTTTTACGATCTTTGTATCATTAAATAAGTTTTGCACATATTCCCTCTTTAATCTCTAAAAGTTGGTAAATTAAAAACTTAAAAAACTGGAGTAAAAAATCGGTAGCTACGGAAGCGGCTGGAACCTCCCCACCCAGTGGTTCTTTGAAGGCGAGAAGAGCACTAAAAAATATGAACGATCTCATTTAATTATATTTATTAAGTTGAAATATTTTTTTCATCTTAAAATAGGTCGCGTGCACTGACGTCACAAATTATGAGACCTTAGGAAAACAAACAGCTGTCACTGAGTGACGTGCCGATTGCCGTCTTTGTGATATTTTAAAACTTAATTTTGGATTATTTAACATCCGCAACTATCCTTAATTATTCCATGTGGTGAATTTTGTTCCTTAATATGGAGATAAGTTTATATTTTTCGAAATCGTCTCATAATGTAGAGATTAGGTATATGGAAGAAGTTAGTGTCAACGAATTATATTTTGAGAAGTGATGACTTCAGTACAAATATTGGTGTATTTCATAATATTTTACATGGGGATATTGTAAATTACTTGCTTTTTGTGAGAAATGCATAGACAAAAGGATGAGTTTAAGGCATTCAAAAATCTTGAAGCTATCTGTGGTTGGGTGAAAGAAGTACTCTCCAAGAAATTTACAGGATAAAAGCTTTTTGCAAATGTAAGAATTATGGTTATCGATGATTAACTCTTTTTTCAATATATGCTTACCTAATTAAATGTTGCTAACATACAAATTAATTTTTCAGGTTATGAACTCTTAGCTTAACATCTTTAACAAAAGTCATCGACTACGTGGACTATTGCTGATCCAGATGATCCTTCAGTACTAATTGTGACTGTGTTACTAGTCTAGATAAAATTTGTTGACTACCTAGTCTTTCCTTTCAATTTTTTAGCAGTATACGGTGGCCATGGTCGAAGGGTTAACTGTTATGAATTTTATGAAAAATACTACATAAATTAAACAATGAAGGACTGAAGTACTGTGAACTAGTTGAAATATGTAAAAAGGTGTACACAAATTCTTCCAGTGTTGACCCCTTGCCTATGATATACCTATAATTTGAACTATATAAACCATTGTACCTAATTTGTGCAAGAACTTTTTGTTATCATGTCTTATTAATGTTATAGAATATATCTAACATATACTTTTCATGTAGGTTAATGGGTAACTATCTCTTGTATCTTATTAAATATATTCACTTTATCGCTTTTTTTTTATTATAAATTTTATTTATCAGTCCTATTGTCGTTAGCAGTAAATTGGTATAGTCGATTATGTTGAACTTCCATATACATGCATCTAACTGAAAGTAAAA
The DNA here is from genome assembly GCA_936432065.2 of Rutpela maculata. Lineage (NCBI taxonomy): Eukaryota > Metazoa > Arthropoda > Insecta > Coleoptera > Cerambycidae > Rutpela > Rutpela maculata. Next base: position 203,675,997 of record OW386286.2, on the reverse strand, counting down.
AAGGTGGATAGCCGCGATTAAAAGGGATGATCTAACACCTTCCATCGTTTTTACATCTCGATTTTCCAACATCAACTTCTTGAAATACTCACTCTGCATAATTAAATAAAGTTTATTACTTAAAAACAATCAAAAACGCCTTGCCACAATCCACAAAAAACACTATATTGTTAAAATTTCAAGATACTTAGCCAGGCTAACGGAAAAACAAACTGTTTTGACAAACATTTAACGACTGTCAACAAATGTTTGACAGCCATGTCAAGTTGGAAGTCAGGTGGTTTGGACTAACAAAAATAGACTGCTAATTACAGGTTAGATTTCCAACCTACAAAAAGAGTCCTATCTTATTAGGACAAAGTATTTAGAACTTCATTAACATTACACTGTACTAGATTTTAGTTGAAAGTACGGGAACTAGGCAGAACTATTAATAATAGCTATGTAATATTTTTAAATCTTAAGAAATATATATTTTTTAGGTTAGCGTCACGTACCATAACCTATAAATCAATATTCACAAAGGTTACCAACCCAAATATTTTTGACAGATGGCAAAATACATTTTCCCCTAACAATAACACCAATAATATTTTTTGGATGCTGTCATGTGTGCACGTATAAATAATTCTTTTTAATTTTTTTAACGGAAACAAAATCGAAAGGGTGCGAGTGTGATATATCGTTATAATTGGAATTTTTACTGCTTTTCAATGGTTCGATTACAAATTGTAAGTAATCATAAAATAAACAACTTGTTGTGCCAAAATGGCATTAAACGTAATCCGATCTCAACCAAAACCTTTTCAGGAGCACCAATGAAACCCTCATGCAAAGTTTCATCCAAATCCGTTCAGTAGCTTCACCGCTATCGTGCTAACATACACATACACATACACACACACAGACATTTTTTAAAAACTACTTTTTTGGGTTCCTTGGACCTCAAAAAGATTTGATATTATCTCAATTTTCGATTTTGGACTAAATGTAGTAACCTCCCACAATTTTATTGTGGGGAAGTTAAAATAACTTTTTATATGATTGTTGCACATTTCTTTAGAATACCCTTCCCGGCTTTTGTAAATTTAAATTTTTGAACATTTTAAATCTTATATTGACGACTTATTTGATAAAACACTTGTCGGTATAAAAAAAGAAGTAAAGAGGAGCAACTACTTGTATTTCAAACTAAAATTCTTTATTACATTACCATACCCTGTTTCCGAAAACGATAATATTGCTAATATAATATCACTAGTTGAAAATCACGCCTACGTTTAAATATTATATTGTTATGAAATAGTTAAATATATAAATAAATTATAGGAAATAGCATTTAATAAAATGTCCATTCAACTACAAATCTAATAAAATCATAACATAATAAATTTTAAATGATTAATAACCTTTTTATTTACCAATCGATTTTGTGAAAAAACAAATTATGTTTTAAGCATTTTTAATGTTATAACGCCAACTTACTTGTTAAAGTACTCGTCCGACTCCAAAGTTTGTACAGTTGGTACGCTATAGTAATAGCGCAACTTATTTATAAACTGCCGTTTCGGCACAAGTTTGTCTATTTAAGAAAAATTTAAAAAAATCATCAGTCAAATACTAGAGGTAATAGCGAATAAATTCCATTCCGGTTTTTCAAAATCACACGACAGGGAAAAAAGTTATAGGAGGTTGAATAATTTTCCTTTCCCTACATCTCCCCCTCCCTTAATTGGCCCACCACCCCCATCCCCAGCTGCATCAGTTCTTATCTATTTCACCTACCTCAAAAAAATCTCATTCACCTAACTGCCTTTTCTTCGTGAAAAAATTAAGGAACTAGTTTTTTGTATATTAATGTTGCGGTAAAAAAAAACTCGTATTTTCAAAAAAATATTTCATGAAAAGTTACTGTCCAATTTGAAAGAAATATATAATTAGATTATGTGCTTCCGCGAGATCAATAATAATGAAGTTATCGTAGCCCAGTCGATGAAGGTATTTACCCACAAAAAGTTGCAAACTGTGTAAACTTCTTTTTAATGAGTTCGTGAAAGTGTGTAGAATAATATCCTGAAAAGTTTACATTTCGCTCGGATGCAGAACATAAAAAGAAAGTGAAAAAAATTTTTTTTTCATTCATTTTTTCAATATTTTGAAATTAAGTCAAGCTAGAAAAAAAACAAAACAATACAGATGAATAGATCACGTATTTATGAACAAAAAATGTACTAACAAAATTTAACGCTAAAGCCACGGTTTTCCCGGAAAAAAATAGTCAAGTGTAACGTTATAACTCGAAGCGAGATACATAGTGGCTTCTGTGAGTCGGACAGGTATGTAAATAATTTATAGCCTAACGAGACTATGTCCCCCCACCCGTTTTCGAGGATGCTGAACACGATGGCGATTGTTAGTTTAAACTCTTTCCGAGTTAACCCCACCCCCCAAACGGCCAAAAAACCACCCCCCAAATGGGTTAACGCGGATACGGCGTCTCATATCGACAAAACCTACGTCACCCCCCGTTTTCGAGGATGCTGAACACGATGGCGGTGGTTTAAACTCTTTCCGAGTTAACCCCCAAACGACCAAAACCCATCGCCCAAATGGGTTAACGCGGATACGACGTCTCATACCGACTAAACCAGCATCACCCCCCGTTTTCAAGGATTCTGAATACGAAGGCGGTGCCTTAAACTGTATCCGAGTTGATCTCACCTCCCCAAACGGCCAAAAACCACCCCCAAAAGGGGTTAACGCGGATACGCCGTCTCATACCGACAAAACCTGCGTCACCCCCCGTTTTCGAGGATGCTGAACTCGACGGTGGTGGTTTAAACTCTTTCCGAGTTAACCCCATTCCTCCAAACGGCCAAGAATCACCCCAAAAAGAGGTTAACGCGGATATGCCGTCTCATACCGACAAAACCTATGTCACCCCCGTTAGAGGGGTTAGTTTGCTTCGGGGAGAAGATCCAGCATCACCATCGTGTTCAGCATCCTCGAATACGGGGATGACGCAGGTTTAGTCGGTATGAGATGGCATATCCGCGTTTCACCCCTTTCGGGAGTGGTTTTTGGCTGTTTATGGGGTGGGGTTAACTCGGAAAGAGTTTAAACCACCACCATCGTGTTAAACATCCTCGAAAACGGGGGCTTACGCAGGTTTTGTCGGTTTGAGACGCCGTATCTGCGTTAACCCATTTGTGGGGTGATTTTTGGCCGTTTGGGGGGTTGGGTTAACTCGGAAAGAGTTTAAACCACCGCCATCGTGTTCAGCATCCTCGAAAACAGGGGGTGACGCAGGCTTTGTCGGTATGAGACGCCGTATCCGCGTTAACCCATTTGGGGGGTAGTTTTTAGCCGTTTGGGGGGAGGGGTTACCTCGGAAAGAGTTTAAACTACCGCTATCATGATCAGCAGGTGACGTAGGTTTTGTCGGTATGAGACGGCGTATCCGCGTTTCACCCCTATCGGGGGTGGTTTTTTGGCCGTTTGGGGGGTGGGGTTAACTCTTAAAGAGTTTAAACCACCACCGTCGTGTTCAGCATCCTCGAAAACGGAGGGGAGACATAGTCTCCTTAAGCTATAAATTAGTTACACTTTTCGAGATTTTTTCCGACTCACAGAAGCCACTAACATGCGTGCGCGCTTGAATACACATGATTGTGACACCGACGCATTGAATTACATGTCACTAAATCAAAATTTGTTCAATCCATGATTCATTTAAAAGATGGAAATTGTAGCTTTCTGATGCGTTTTTGTTTTAAACAGAACAAGCAAAGGATGGATGGGAAAAATGTACAATATATATTATCACGCCCGAACTCAATCGTCGCAATAAACATTATAGAAAGAAAATAAAAGCCCTTCAAAAAAATTCTTTCTTCATTGAGAACTGTTAAAAAGTATGTACACTTCATGATTATTATGGTTTATTAAATTGTAGTAACTTGGATTAAAAAAAAGTACATCTCAAATCATTTTAATTTAATTGCGTGATGATTTTCTTGATAAATATATATAACTTGTCGAGAAATTGACCCATTGGAAAAAATAAAATATCACTATTTCGGAAAAAATGTATACTTTTCGAATGATCAAACACAAATTCGTTTACTTTTATGCGTTTTTTCGAAAATATGATTAATCATATCATGATAAGAAATTGCGATTGTCACGATCTTATCCTTAAAACTATGAAAATATCTTTGATTGTTTTGAATATAAATTCTGGAACTTTTCCAATACATTAATAAATGTAAGGAATTTAATGGATATAGCTAACATGTAGATAGGTGTATCTGTAACAAATACAATACAGTAAAGGCACGTAAAAATTCAAGCTAGCGATTCAGCGGCTATGTGTGTTGTCTGTGTATGCATTCATAATTATATATTTTCCCTCCAGACTCACTATTTATCCTCTTAGTCACTAAGAAAAATGTTAAAAATGTATAATCAGAAAGAGAAAAAAGATTTATTTTACTTGTTAGAACTGCTAAGAATTTTTAGAGGTTCCGTAGTATGCATTTAATCGTGCGCTTGGCCGAGCAGAGTGACAAAGTTATTTCACTATTTTTTTCCTGGAAAACCATGGCTTTAGCGATCAATTTTATTAGAACATTTTTTGTTCGGAAACACGTGATCTACTCACCTGTATTTTTTGTTTTTTTTTCTAGCCTGACTTAATTTAAAATTTTTGAAAAAATTGATAAAAAAAATGTTTTTTTCACTTTTTTTATGTTCTGCATCCGAGCGGAATGTAAACTTTTCAGAATATTATTCTATACACTTTCACGAACTCATTAAAAACAAATTGTTTAGTTTGCAACTTTTTGTGGGTATCACTATAAAATGATCTCTGTCGTCTGGGCTATCGTGAAAAAATGTGTTTTTGCGAATTTAAAATGCGAATTCCTCCCCCAACCCGTACGATTCAGCTGAACTAATATGATAAAAGAGAACGCGTGTAACCGAATAGTATAAAAAAAATGTAGAAAAAGTTGGTTTCAAAACTCCTCTTTTTTTCGCCAGATCCGGATAGAAGTTACGGGAGTTTAAAATTAATTGAAAACAATGTTAATATGTGAACTGGGTTTACTTGCTATGGCAGCTATATAGTAAAGATTAGAGTCTCATTTCCTCTGCTCCCCTTGTTCCCTCGCTGAAACCATATGCCTTATGAAACTGCACTTTTTGCAGACGGTTTTCTCTGCTGACCGAAGCAGGGTTTTTTTTATTTCATTTTCCCTGCATAATCGTCTATAGCACCTATCTAATTTCACTTAACAAACCTAGAAACTTGATTAATTGAAATCTCCGAAATATCAAAACAAATACGGTTGAACTATAAAAGAAGACCGTCTTTCTATAAATATTAGCAACATAATCTGAATGTCATTGTGTCGCAACACTTGGCGGTAGCGTTGCCTTGCGTGATCAGTCGCGTTTATATAACGTAGCGTAGTATCATGATTGTACAATGAAATATTAATGACATACCCCCTGATATGTTAAACAAAATAAATAAATAAATTTTGTAATTTGATAATATGATTACAGTCTCTGCCGCACAAACAGTCCGGGTTCAATTCCCACACGGGTTTCAATTTTTTTTTATTCAAAAAATTTTTTCACGAGCAACGCCTAAATAAAATAATAGAAAAATAATTGTGTAATAATTGAATGGTATAATTAAAATTTTTGTCTCAAAATTATACAAGGAATCACCCCTTAAAATCCGTCTATGTACTTAACTAACACCCTGTAAAAAAGAATTGGCATATCCTTTTATTAAAAATGCACAAAAAAGTATAAAATAATTATTCCAGCTAGCGCAGTATTTTGAGGCGTATCTGCATGATTAGAAATAAGAGCCCGGATTGTTAATTACAAAATGTTACTTTACTCTCATGTAATCTTTTTGGTAGATAGTAAAAAAAAATGTAAATACTCTTTATGTTAAATATAGAAAATTTACACTATTCTAAAATTCATTAGTATAGTAAGTATATTTATTTTTAATCATTTATTTTCTAGTAACGAATATGTTTTATTAAGATTTCGCGAACAGCAGAAAAAACAATGTATGAAAAAACTAAATAAAATCTATCTAAGAAAATATTATTTTCAATTTTCATTTCTCTGCATTCTTTTGATAACCTACTTCTGGTTATGCTAGAAATTAAGAAGGCCTAAAATTGATTCATTTACAAAATAACTATCTATTCAATCAATAATAGAAATATAATTAAAATATAAATTTTGAATCTTTATAATTCTCTGACAACCCACATCTGGTTAAGCTAGAGATAAAGACAAAGATCTATGTTAAATTTTTTAATACAAGAGGACTCCAATTTTTATACGTAAAAAAAAAATTATTCATGTTTGAAATATCTTGAGTGGCTTTATGTGTTTCTGATGAGGCTCAAAACAAGGGCGAAAAATGCATTTTAAAGCTGTTTAGAATAATAGTTTAATTTTTCCAGGCAAATCCTCTTGTATTAAAAACTAGCAGTAGATTATCAAAAGAATGCAAGAAATTGAAAATTGAAAGTAATATTTTCTTAGACAGATTGTATTTAGTTCTTTCTGCTATTTGCGAATTTCCATAAAAATATTTTTACTGCAACTATAAGCAAATACTTTAATACCTACATGTATTTTCTACTTTTCACTGCATTTAAAAGCAAGTTTGTTTTATTTTTTATTTTACAGTTTCTATTTAAAGCTAATTTTTCTTTTTTATCAAGTGCCTCAGCATGCGCGCCCTTCCACAATTGATTATACAATTCTAATTCAGTTATATATTTTTTAAATGTATCGTTCGTAATATACCAATATTTATAAACAGTTAGATTTGTTAAAACAAAGCAGCAATAAATTACTGAGAAAATATAAATATAAAGTAACACTTCAGATATTGGCGAGCAATGTATGTATGTAGTTTGCTTGGCAGAACTGGGCAAATATGTACTTACAAATAACTCATAAGTATTTAAATATTAGTAAGTATTTAAATACTTCTTGCAACAAGTATTTGTATTTATACTTTATCTGAAATATTTACTACTTAGTATTTGTGAAAATGATCCCAAAGTATTTATAAATACTTAAACTATTTAAATAACTGAGAAGTATTTAAATACTTCTAAAAAAGTATTTGAATCCTTTTCTGACAGTATTTAAATACTTTCAGAACTATTTGTATCTCAAAAGTATTTAAATAAATACAACAAATATAATCAAATACACCAGGGAGACAGGCAGATACTCGTCGAGAATCAAGACATGTACTATAATACGTAGTTAATTAACACATTGCATCATTGAGTCTTCAGTCATTCCGGTCTTAATTCCCAGAAAGTTGGTTGAGAGCAGACATAGACAGTAAGGGTTAACTGTTAAGGTTAGGCTTTTGCAGAGTGAGAGGGAAATATACGTTTATTTTCGGTTTATTATAAATAATTAAATAACCAAATATACTATAATCTTTAAAACTGTTTTAAATAATTGCTATTGTTCTAACGAATACAACTATGTATTTTTTTTTTATTGTAAATTTTTGTTGTACTTGAATATCGTAGTTTGTCAATGAAAACAATTCCTAATTTCATTATTAAAGTACGGCATTTAACTATATACAAAGTTTATGATAAAAAATGTATATGGTTGTATTCCTTAGAGCAATGGGGAGTATTTGAAACTATTTTAAGGATTATACCATTTATGATTTTTTAAATATTTATAATAAACCGAAACTAAACAGATGTTTCCCTCTGACTCTGCATTTATATGTTTTGTAATTGTGACAGAGAACAGTTGAACTAGTGCCACAGTCTTTGTGCTTTATTTGGGTATTTGCAGAAGACGCTAGCTCTACGGATAAGTAAAAATCCAATACCCAACTAGAACTGATTAAGTATAGAGGTATAAAATAGTATTGTAGAAGTTCATGAAAATCGTGAAACCTAAAATTTTGACACCTCAAATAGTCAAATAGTATTTAATATAATAATAATAATGATAATGATAATATTAAGTCTTTATTGATTTCTACAAAAATAGAAAATACAATTTGGCGAAGTTTAGCATTAAAGGCTATTTTTACACTTAACTATGCTTCAAAATATTTCAGTGTTATCAAAGTATTTAAATATTCAGAATGTATTTAAATACTAAGTTTAAACTATTTAATTACTTTCGTTATCTATTATTTAAATACTTTCAATTTTCTCAAAGTATTTAGTATTTAATATTTAAATACTTTTTCAAAGTGTTTGCCCTGCTCTGTTGCTCGGCTTATTGCTTTTAAACTCTATAAATATGTGAGGAAGGCCTATAAAGCCACGCCCATCATTTGTACTTCTCTCTGCCCACTTCCGCCCAGGTGAAACTATATGATTGGTATTTTCTGCTCTTAAGCTATATATACACTATATTTGATTAAGATAGGCTTATACTACAATATATTTATCGTCATCAAGTAAATTAGTATTCAGTAAAAATGTCAAATTATTTTAATCTAAAACTTATTTTATACTAACTGCAGTTAATTGGTATTGCTCGGGGACCAGCTGTTATTAAAGAGGCTAATATATTGTTTCCAAAATAATAAAAAGGCTCTTTTCTCACAATAAAATGAATACTGAAAAAAATAGACAACATGAAAATATTACATTTCATTCAAATTATTTCAAACAAATAAAAGTTATTTTAAGAATATTTGTAAATGATGCATTTCAAACTCGATGTCAACTTATTTAGTGCTTAAAAAATGATAAACATATTTTTTTTCTTAAAAAAATAAATACAATTTGCTAAAGTAAAATAAAAAGATTAAATCCGCAATGAGCAAAAACAAATTAAATAAATAAGTAAATCATGCTTTAAGTGTCAGTTAAATGAAAAATGAAAGGTGTCTACCAACTAGTGTTCTTTGTAGACAATCTGACTATTTTGCCTTCGTTCGAAACCCATTATGATTCTATCGTTCTACATATAATTTGCCATGAGCGGAGAAATTTTGTCTCAGGTCAATACCAACTTCCAATAAAAATTACTCATAAGATTTATTATTTGTCATAGCAGAACTCATTTAATTTGATACAGCAACCTTCTAAATTCGAAAGGGTAGTCAGATGGAATAAGTGGCATTCGGGGGATAAAAGCAGATTCCTCTTGTGCATACTGCATATCCAATAATAATGGTTGCTTCTATAATGTTTTCGTAAAGGTTGGTGACTTGAAATCCTCCGCCAAGGAATTTTTAAATTTCGTAATGTAACAGGAACGCCACCCTTCAGCCTAAGGCGATGAACGACATTCCAGGAGGATTTAGGTAATTAAAGAATTCAACGAGATAGTTAGCAGACTCATCATTGATTTTAGTGGAGTCACTGTCGAAGCTGTCAAGAAGAATATAATGAATTCATCTTTACTAGAATATTTTGTAGTAAAATCGCTTACTCTCGCATCCATGAGACCGATTTGGTGGCCTGTCAAATTTAATGAATTTTTGATATGTTGTAGTTCAACTGATTCTGAATAATAAGTTCCTTTAGCAAAACTTCAAATTATGCTCAGTTTCTCCAATAGATGGCTCCGAAGACTAGACCTACCCCTCACACTATACCACGATTTCTCAAAACTACTGCAGTTATTGAAATAATAACTACTGGAAATGAATAACCAGACTATTTACCATTATTAGGTCTTAGATGTGCCTGAACTTTCGATTTTGCCGGAAGTGACGTCAAATCACGTTTTTTCGAATGCACAACACCTGTTTTACTTCAATTTAATAATCATTAGCTTTATAAAAATTCACTATCTTAGTAAATAAGTAAGTACGTGCATTAGCTCTACCTAGGTTTAAGACAAATAGCGTCTGCGCTACATTAAAATGGCTATATCTTCCTTAATTTTGAGATAACAAAGATTATTTATTTTCTATTCTTAACTTTAAGGTGATATTCTTTGGTTCCATAAAAAAAATAATTGTATATAACATTTTCTGATTTACACGACATTTGGAATTAGGAAGTTTTCTATTTTAGAAATATCATGTACATTCAACCTCATTTAGTAGTCTTTCAGTTAACTAGTCAAACAAAAAAAAATCATCTCGATATCTGAAAAACTCACGAACTTATTTAATTTCTTATTTGAATACTTCGCGCTAGACTGTGACGTCACAATACACAACTCGCTGTTGTTTTAGGCATAATTACTTCTTCAAACGATTAAAACGTTAAACAAGCCCAACTACAAAAATATCTTACGCTGTGTCCGGTAAGAATAACACTGAATGAGCCAAACTTCCGGTGCCCGCGCCCGCTCGCTGTTGACGGAATCGTGTACTGTGACATCATCGCGCTTCAGCCCAGATGAACTTTTTTATCTGTAGAGAAAATTTAAAAAAATTACAGATATTTTTTAGATTTTTACGACTATTTATTATGAAAAAATGAGAAAATGAGAAAAATGGAATGCTTAATGAGATTTTATAAAAATTGAAACAAAAATTTTGGAAATAAAAAGTTTTTTAATAAATAATGTGATTACTCCAGAATGGAGGATGAGTACCCAATACAGAAGTTGCAAGAACCAACCAAACCAAAAATCAGGAGAACTGCGAGAAACCAGTATCTAGCTTCCGTGAGGGGGACACCGGAAAAACATCAGCAAACCTCTATGCAAACACAAAAGAAAAACAACATAGAGAACAGGCTGAAGGATTAGTACAGTTCTCAAAAGTCTAAAGTTCGAAATTGCTCTAGAAGAGAGTATAGAAGATCGCATTCCAAGACTGTAATAAATCATGCATAGAACAGATGGGTATGTGTGAAGGTAAGAACCTGTGAATGCAGCACGAATTGGGAGACAACACCGTCCCTAGTACAACGTGTGAGAACTACAAGGATGGAACTAATCACGCAGGTGCGTAGGTTGGCAGTCGAGTATCCACCAAATGAGAAGAGGCACAACCTACATCGACAAGATTTGTCACAAGCAGCAGCAGCCGAATGCTGAATAATCACGAAGATACATGACAATCTACAATTATTAGAGACGGGGGACGACAATATGCAACGTCAAGACCAATAACACATGACGTTTCAGCGAAGCCACAGTGTTAAGAAAATGACTTCGTAATTCGAAAATTTCTTCTGCATCCCTGAACCGACTCAAAAAATTGTTTGATAGGCTTTTAGAGACAACCTTATAGAATGGTACTAAGGCTATTGAAGAGTCAACAACATTTTTTTTCTATTTTCGCACAACTTTGAGTGAGCAACAAGAAGCAGTAGTAGGCAGCTATTATCGAGAACATGAAGATGACACATGTGACCTTATGAAACGTAATTTAGGTAATATCGGCCTCTTCATGGTCCTATGAACTATGAGGAGCCACACTCAGAAATCCAATAACAATTAATATTGAACCCCAAAAACTGAAAACCAACAGATAATCGTAGAAAAAATATTGCATGGCATTGACCTATTTCACGTTATAAAGTTTGGTAAAAAGTGTCAAGTCGAAAACTAGATTGGTATCATTAAAAGTTGTAAAAAGTCACTGCACATGTTGACCAACTCATCTAATTCCTAAACTTTGTAAAAATGAAATACCTAACTTCTAAACTGAGAAAGAAACTGACTTAAATGATAGATTGTATAATTTTAATATTTTTAAATATTGTAAACTACAAAACAAACTAATGAAGTTGGTTTCTAACCAGTTAATGTGGACTCAATATTGAAGGTAATGAAAACAATAATATTGATTATTATTTTATGGATATTTCATTTTTACAAAGCTTGTAAATTAGACGAGCTGGTCAACGTGTGTAGTGATTTTTAGAAATATCAATCTAGTTTTCGCCATGACACTTTTTACCAAACTTTTTAATATGAAATAGGTCAATTCATGCATAAAGTGCCTGTTTTTCATTCATTGCCCATTCCATTTGTGAAAAGAAGAAGTAGGTACTGTATGCACTTGTCGTATAACTATTTGTCTTTTTCTTCCCTATTATTCAACGTACTCGGCAATGTAGTCTATTTTAGGTAAATTTATCTGGTACTAAATTGGTAATTCAAATATTAATTAGTAGGTTGAATTGAAGTAGTTCTGATTAAAATAGGAGTTTTAATAATACCCTCTAAGCGAAATAATCTTGATAGTGAAGACTTAGAATGAATGCTTCCCCGATTACGGAGGTTACAAAATAATGTGAAAATACAATTTAAAAATTGGTATTTGTAGCTCTTAACAGTGAAATTGTATAGAACGTTTATCTAGACAATTTTTTTAGAAGAGTCTGGCTGGCTCCAAGCCGGACTTCGCAATGGCGCATATTGTATTCTGTAACATTAATACACCAACAAATACTTGTTGTTGTTGTCGTTGTCGTTGTCGTTGTCGTTGTCGTTGTCGTTGTCGTTGTCGTTGTCGTTGTCGTTGTCGTTGTCGTTGTCGTTGTCGTTGTCGTTGTCGTTGTCGTTGTTGTTGTTTACCATTAAAATATCTTAATTGCGAATTATAATAATTATGAACATGTCATTTCATTAGTGTACCTACATTATTCAGTGAGAGTCGATAAGTGATTGTTACACAGATGCGGAAAATCAGGGAAAACCCACGGCGGCCAGAGTTACCAATACACAATATATGGAACTGTGATACCAGTAATCTGATAGTAATTTCAAAAACTGTTAGAAGTTCATTGAAATGTTTCTGTCTATAGGTGAAATTATTGACACGAGTTATGTTTTAAACTTCACAGAAACCTTACTGATTTTATTTCCTCTCTTTACTGTTTTAGACATTATACAGATAATTTAGCAAGCCGGTCTTTGACTCATTGTTCTTTAAATCTAGAAAAGGAATCAAATTTTGATAATTTATAATCATAAATTGCTATATATTTTTTTTATATAGATATAAAGGGGCTATTCAACTGAGGCAATACTAGGAGGTTTGTAATATGCCGTCTGGTGTCGCTACTTGCAAATCCGCGCCTTAAATTCGAGCCAAAAACTTACATTCGCATGCTAAACTTGCGACCCACTGTAGCATACTTTTGCTGTCTGTTTGTAGCATGCTGCTAAATCAATTGAAGGTGAACAGGCACAATGCAAAATGAATTTCTATTTTCAAGTCATAAATTAAGGGATAATGTCACTTGAGAAAAGCTTTGATAATTTGAGGAAATATGATAGGTTTTTTATTTGAATATACTCTATTTTATACTAAATTACTCGATTAAAGCCGGAAAAATGCAGATATTAGAGGCCTAGGACTTCACACAAAATGCGAACTTTCCAAAATTCCTTCCCACTCATGAAAGTGAGTGGGAAGAGGTTACTGCAATTGGTCCAAAATATAACACTGGGATAAAACTAGTTTGCGTTTTGAGGCCCAAGACCACAAAATAGTATATTATATTACTAGGAGTAGAACGCACTCTTTTTTTGTGTTGAGCCCAGGATTTGCGGCTGAGGCGAAGCCGAATCCGCAAACTGGGCGAAACACAAAAAAGGCGTTCTACTCCGTGTAATATATACTATTTTTTCTTCAAGCGTATTAAAATGCAAAAATTCATTTATTTATCATAAATGTACAAATATTCAAACTACAGTCTTACATGTTGACGCAATATGACAAGTGGCTAGTGGATAGCGCGCCACCGGTGGCTTTCGGTATTAACATTATGTTACTAGTAAAACAATACCCACTACGGCGGCGCTTTCGGAACTAACATTATGTTACTAGTAAAACAATGTCCACCACGGTGGCGTTCGGTACTAACATTTTGTTACTAGTAAAATAATGTCCTACTTCTACTTCTGTTTTTGGTGACATAATTTAAACATTTTAATACGCTTGAAGAAAAAAGTGCTTTTCTTAATATCTGTGTCTATGTCTGTAGTTGAACACGATGGTACCGAAACTAACGAACACATTTTGATGAAATTCACCAAAATAATTCAAACTCCATTTAAAAAACAAGAATTGGTGTCACATTAAATCTAAACCGGAAGTCTGAAAAATATTCAAATACGTCAAAACCTGGAATTTTACGTCTATATTAACTATACCGAGTTTCATTTTGATATCTTGAAAAACAACTTGCTATTTTTAAAGATTGTCTGTACTTTTTTGAAACGTTGCGTTGAAGAAATATTAAGAGGTTGCTATAGCTAACCTTTACAATGTTTCAACAGTCCGCCACCGCAGTTAATTTTACCAGCTACTGTGCCTTATTGGAGAAACCCCTTCACTGCACTAAAATATTATGAATGTGCTAGTAATAATTAGGTTGCTCATGTTCGTGAAAATACATTTTGTACGACGTTCACCAGCGCTTAACTAACTCACGGTGTACATCGGTTTTATACGCTATAATCTCTCTTGACTGCACATAAAATCTTCTGTTTCAGTGTTTTGCAATTAGTGCTCGACCTTATTAAAGTTTGTTGCACATTGGAGCATTCAGGAGGTTCATTTCAATTTACACGATTTAACCAGAATATATGTGAAACTTTAGAGAATCCGCTCCCTCTCTGTGTATATAAAATTTATAGCAGCTACTAATATAACGTCTGTTCAAGATTTACTTTATTACTTTACACTTTAAGCGGTTAAAAATTTAGTTAATGCTTCGTAATGAATAATTAAATATTATGTCTGCTACACGTACCACTTTCCATCTATTTACTCAGTAATTACTTTTATTAGTTCAACCCCTTCAGAAAACAAATTTAGCTCTTGATAGTAATTATTTTTGATATTGTATCTACTTACCTACACTTAATACTGCCTGGAGTTCTTTAACTTTCTCAAGAATATTTATAGGTTGTAATCTCACGAATATACAAATGTTCGGGAGTAAATGGACAGTGACTCACAGTAAATGACTGTGACTAAAACTGAGATTTTTCAAATTCCCTTCCTTACCGAAGGGAAGGAAGTATTATTGTAACCGTGAAAAAATCACCCTCCGAGATTTCTTCGAATGTTCACTTTTCAGACTATGTAGATTCCGAAAATTAAAATCATTCAATACTGTCAGTCTGACTGTGTTTGTTGAAGCTATGAGCTATAACTACAAAACCGCTTGATAGAGAAAAGTAATATTTGGTAGGTAGTTCCTATTGCTAACAAAAAAATGGGATAAACTTTTAGTTATAAAAATAATTATCAATTTTGATATTACAAATGTCTACAACTATCGGTGGTTACTACCATTATATGCTAGTTTCCACACCACCTTGCGCTATAGCGTTTGGCTCGTTTTTTTAAGTGGTGTCCCCAATAGGTCTAATCCACTTTTTGTTTATTTGGTTAACTTAGAAAAAGTGAATTTAACTAGAAAATGAAGAATGACTTTTGTTCGAAATAGAATGAGTTTTCAAGTTTAATCAATATTTTAAAAAGGTAATTTTAAGGGGGCCGTAGAAAATCACAAATTAAAATGTCATTAAATTTTGGATAAAGGGGTTCTAAAGCCTGCCGATCAATAATATTGCATTAGTTTTTCATTAAAAAATTGCATAATATGACTTCTCGAAAAATCGATCCTTTTTTTTCTTAATAAAGATGCACGCCAATGACTGAAAAATATTGCATTTACAGCAGCAATATTGAATTCACCCTCCTAAATTCTTAATTTTTGAGATCAGACTCGGTATCAACTAATTCTAAAATACGTAGTACCTAATGCAATTCGGATTAAATTTTCAGGGGCCTTCGCCAAATTATCGACTAAGAAAAATTGAATATATAATTGTATGTAGATTATAAAACATAATTGTCTTTCATTAAATACTCTTATCGATATTTACGTAACAAACGCTATATTGTAGAATGTTGAATGAAATTATAGCGGTAGTCCAGTATTTGACGGTAAAAATAGGGTATTACCTCAAAATTCTTTCGTACAATATCGATTTTGATGAAAATTTGTAATTAAGCTCATCTAACCCTCCTCTTCAAAAGTTGTATGTTCCTGATGTGTGCTTTTTATTTTTTCGGAGTGAAAACTACCCCTTCTGAGAAAAAATTAAAAAACAGATTTAAGCGTTTCATAGATTGAAATCCTGTTTAAATATGTAGAATAAACATTATTTCATGTCCTGGAATATAATTTATGATGTGTTACAACGTTTCAACTCTTTGAAAATTAGTTTTCAACAGCATGAAATGTTTTAATGGTGCATTTATAATGAATTAAACTCCCCGTTACTGTTTATAATACAACTTTAAAGGGGAAAAATAATTATTTTATTTACATTATAATAGCATGTTTTATCGATCATCAGAAGAACTATCATCACTATCGACCTCCTCCTCTTGGTCTGTAATTGGAGGACAATTTTGACAGTTGTCAACGGAGCATATTCCGCATGTTGCGTTACAAAAAAGTCCAACTTTTCGGTAGCTACAAGCTCCGCCGCATCCTTTTTTGCAATTACAGAATATCATTTTGAGGAGGAGGAGTTCTTCCGGTGCATGCATATCCAGCATTTTGATTGTTAGTAAAAATCCTTCATTATTAATCCATCCTCAATCAGTTGGACGAATATTTTTGTTCCCAAGCCTCATCTGGGTTTGTAATGCGCTCATTTGGAGCATCAACTGTCGGAACAAGGGATGATAATCTCATAGCACTATTTTTAGTGGTAGCCTTAATAAAGGAATCATAGCGCATCTGCTCGAGAAACGCTGATAAGTCTTCGACACGGCTCAATTTTTTTAACCTATCTCCTTAGCAGCAGCATATTGTGCAGTACCTACCGGCTTCTAAAATTTCTTCCAGCTCTGAAGTCCTATCATAAAATATATCCACCTGATCTCTTAAATCGGGCTGGTTTCCTATAAGATCGAAGGAATACACCATCGAAGGAATATTTTGTTTTCCTAATTTCAGGAAACAAATTTCTTCGTCGACCTTTGCTCTGGCAGTCAAAATTAAGATATCGACGACATATATATAGCGTGCGTGTGTGTCGTGTATGAGGATATACTTATACATATATAGATACAAGCATATGTGTTTACATGTATTTATAAATGCTCCAAAATTGTCGAAAATAAAACAATTTACATGCTCCGAAAATTTCACCGAAAAAAGGCGATTAGTTTTTGAACGATAACTTCCTTCATTTTTAAGTTATTCAACCGCTCCAAAAATCATTTACAATGCGTGTAAACTTGAACTTCCTTAAACACTTCGTATTTGAGATTTTTGAGTTTAAAGGGCTCGGGGAAGGTGGTCCTCGCACTCAAATGCAAACCTATAACGGTGTTATCTCAATTAATTTTTACCCTAGAGAAATTAAAAAAAGAAAAAAATAAAATTTTCAGCAATAAAATTAATTTTTGTACTCTAGTATTTTTTACGTATCTTCTTTAGTTTTTGAATTATTGTGAAAAAACGAAAATTTTTAAAAAATTTCAAAAATCATTTCAAATTTGAATCAAACTTTTTTTTAAATCTAGGCATCCCAAACCGATCAAACTTCTAGAACATGTTGTTAGTACTTAAATAAAGTAAACTGTAAATGGATTACGTTCAATTCCAATTCTTGCGGTGAAGCCATTGGTTTTATTGCTGATTTTTTTCTCCGAAAAAAACGAGACAACCATTTTATTTTCATCATAACTCCGTTAGTTTTTATGCTAACGACTTTTACCAAAGCTCATTTTAAAGGTCTCCTCACGTAATATTAGAAATGTCTCATATGTTTTCCTACAAAAATTTTTCGTTTTTCCGTTATTTAACGTTGATAGGTTCGAATTCAGTTTTCGGCGAACAAAAAGTCACATTCAACGAGCCATAACTCGGTTCGTATTCCATCTACAGAAATAAGAAAAAAAAAACAATCGATTTATTATTTTATAAGCTTCATTTTGCTTATAATAATTTTTTTGATAAATCGAGTTATTCGCGAAAAATCGCTCTAAAACATGAATTTTTTAGATGAAAAATCAACATTTCTAATTTAACGATTAACTCAAAAAGTATTGACTCATTGAAAAAACTTTACAGAACGTTTTTTGCTTAGAATTTATTCCCCTATCGATTTCTGCGGTTATTTTGAATGTAATGCCACCCAAATCAAATCAAATCAAATCAAATCAAATCAAATCAGATTTATTTCATATTTAAAATACAATTTCTTCTTGACACTCGTTTCCGTGTCCAGCCGGACATCCGCTAGCCAAGGCTCAGCGGCAGTTGAAGGGCTGGGCAGGAACGAGGTCGAGACAGAATAAAATAAATTAACACAATTACCCTACTCCTACCTACCTAGTAGGTTCATTAGGGAAGTAAAATAGTCTTATGTCTTACGACTTAACACAACTGAAAAATTTAACAAAAATAAATCATTGTAGAAGAAGCACATGCACTATTTTAAATTTGCATTGTTGAGGCAGGAAATCAACTCACTGAAAATATCTGCTGTAGATAATGACACGTAAACAGAGAAAGGCTATGCCACCCCGAGAAGGGGTGACATCCACCCTCAGGGTAAAAGCACACATCGGCACTATATAACTTTTGTTCCTTGTGCTATTCCCTAATTACTGTCCAAATTTTACGTCAATCGGTTTTGTACGAAAGAATTCTGAGCGAAAAACCGTCAAACACTGGACTACAGGTAGAAAGCGTGGAAGTGTAGGAAAGTGTCGATATATAGCGCGAATGCGATACGATGCTTGACTTCCTCCGCCTATAACTCCAAGAATATTAATACCACGTAAAAATGTGTATGAACCATTTCGATAGAGAATCCATTTATCTTAAAATTTGATAACCATCTTTTTTTAGGTAGGACCGTTCAGAAGCAAGATATTGTCAAGCACTTTTAAAGCTATATTGCCCCAAAATTTGGGGTGTTCCGAGGGGCGGACGAGGGAGAAAAATTAGTAGGTTTAAAAGAGGCCTATAATGAACTGGTTCCAACAGTAAAATCTTTTGACTGATTTAAAACGGTATTTACGCATCCTGAACTCTCTGACGACTGGCCTATGTCTGTTGCACACAAAGTTATTTCGATAATGCCAACAAATCATAATTATATAGATATTAATGTAACGAGATTTTTATGTGATTTATAATAATGGGGGACGTTGTCAGGCGACGAGGCGATAGCCGAGTCGCCTGGCAACGTCCGAGATGGTTTAAATCACAATACTCGAGTTACATTCAAAGCTTTATCGTATCATTGACAACAATGACCAGAAAAAAATCAACAACTTTGGTTGTCATTTTAGCGTGCCATAAAAATTAAGATGGTCTGAATTATGACAAACTTTGATAAACAATCCATTACGAAAAAGAATATCTTCAGTTTTGTGAGTGGCGAGATAGAGAACAGGTTCACAAGATTTTGTGAAACTCTCAAATCAATACTCCACGTCATCTTTGTGGCCTAAATATTCTATGTTACGAGTTTGTTTGGAGTTGAAGGAAAGAGTGGAAATCGACAGGTATGGCGCTTTAATACGATTCATCAAGAAAAAAAAAGTGGGACAAAGAGCTAAAAAATCGAAAGTATTCACAAAAGAGCAGGTTAATGAATTTGTTTGTACTGCCCCAGACGAGACATTTTTAATGATGAAAGTAGCTTTTTTAATTGGAATTGTTGGAGCTTGTAGAACCAATGAATTAACGAAAATGTCCATGGAAAATGTTGAAATTCTAGAGAGCAAGCTAGTAATCACAGTTTCTGACTCAAAAACCCGCAAGAAAAGGTTTTTTGCGGTGATATCTGACGGAGACGTTAATCCTGTGGCTTTATTTAAAAATTTACGTCCAACTCATACTCCGCATAGAAGATTGTTTGTGACACATAGAAACGGAAAATGCACCGTTCAGCCTTGTGGTATCCATTTCTTTTCTAAAATACCTGAGAAAATTGCTATGTATCTCAAACTTGAAAATCCAACTATGTGTACTGGTCATTGTATTAGAAGATCTTCAGCAACTTTTCTTGTTAATACTGGTGGAGACATATTAGATTTACAAGAACTTGGTGGTTGGGAATCGAGCAATGTTGAAAGAGGGTATTTAGAAGATAACTTGTCTAAGAAGGTTTCGATTGCACGAAAAATTCAAGTTAGAGACGTTTCTGTAATCACTGTATCATGTACTAAAGAAACTATCGAACTGAAAAAGAATGTTGCTAGGCAAGATTCAGTGGACATGCCCATCGTTTTGGACAATGATGGTGTATCAAATTTGAAAACTGTCAAAATATCCACGTTAATGTTCATAAATAATAGCTATAAAATAAAATCAGTATCTAGGGTATTGTGATATAGTAACTAACGTATTATATATTGTAACTAACGTATTATGTGCTACTAAGTTATTATGAAGTTGTTGTAATGGTATGATAATAATTATCAATAAAGATTTAACTTAAAGGAACTTTAATTTTCAATGATACGATAAATAATAATAATTACAATAACTTTCTGCGTAACACATATCAAATCGTACGTAAAGTGACAGGTCAGACAGAATTAAATTTTTGCAAGCATAATATATGGAGAACAAAAATATATATATATATATCTTAACCAACAACGTTATAAATAATTTAGTAGGTATAATGTACATAAAATATTAAATGTACTCAGATATAATGAAGTAATTTTTATTCGTTTTTCATTTATAATTTACGTTACAACTTAACTTCTAGCCTCGAGTTAAGTATAATGACAACAATTTGCCGAACTTCCCCCTAAAATATCGACAAATACTAAATTATTTATAAATATCTATTATATCATTTCATTTGTATTCTTGTTCTCTTGTACATATCGTGTAGAAAATTTCTACTATTATTTACTATTATGTATTTGGTTATAAATTATACATGTATCAGAAGAAACCACGCACAACATTTCATGAAAGGGGTAGGTAAGGGACAGCTCAAAATATGTTCAGAAGAAGCTTTTACAAAAATCTTAGTCAAGCTGATTATTTCTTTAAGGCATCTTTTACTAACTTGGAAGTCATTTAGTAATAATTAACATGTAACTTTCATTTACATTCAAACTCTTTATTTACTTTGTTGCCACAAACTACAGTTCAGCTTTGTCATAATAGGAGGTAAGAAGATAATAATCAAGAATGAAGGTAAAACTATCTGAAAACTATTAAATACATAAGTTTCTTTTCTATACCATAGAAAAGTGCTAAAAAGAATAAAAGAGATTTAATTATATATGACTAGGTAACTCAGAGAGTCTAAAAAACAACATATCAGAAAAATAAATATTTCATTAATATTACACTTTCTAAATATGTACGTGTCAATGTTATTCATTGAGGATATAATAAAACATAATAAATACCTACATGAAAATAAAAGCCCGAACGTATATTACTTCCGCATCCAGTGAAAGTATAGTAACGCAAAAAAAGTTTTTTTATTTTACTTCCACATCCAGTGGAAGTATAGTAACGACAAAAAACTTTTTAAAAATTTTTATTGTTCAAATAGGCTTAGAATATTATGAGATTTTAAGTTTGCGCGAAAAAATATTTCTGTCTGTCTGTCGGTCTGTCTGTCTGTCTGTCTGTCTGTCTGTCTGTCTGTCTGTCTGTCTGTCTGTCTGTCTGTCTGTCTGTCTGTCTGTCTGTCTGTCTGTCTGTCTGTAACTTTTTTTTTGCGCGGACGATTACTCTGGAACCGTTTGAGATATTGACTTGAAATTTGACTTGACTTGATTTAAAATATTATATTATTAAAGTTCCATAAACAATTATTTCCACATATAACATTTTTTCGTTGTGAGTGACTTGGATAGAAAATCTGGATGTGGAAGTAGTGATTCCTTGGGCAGCGTTTTTTTATTGCTCAAATAAGATTCATGAAACGTCGAGATTTTAAGTTTGAGCTAACAAATTTCTGCCTGTCCGTCTGTCGGTCTGTAGCTTTTTTTGTGTGCACGATTACTCCGGAATCGTTGAAGATATTGACTTGAAATTTGGTAAACGTATTTATTTCAATGAGATCTGCAACAAGATTATATTTTGATTTTATTATGTTGAAGGGTTGGCGGGTAAATTGGGGTGAATGGGAGTAAATAATAATAGGAAGTAAGTCAATAAAATTGTTATTTAGTATATCTAAGAGAAGGTAAGGTCTCAAAAAATTTTTGGGCATTAGCCACCCTCATTACCACCCCCACTCCATTATTAAATGAGGTGAAAAAAATAAAATTGTTATTTAGCGCGTGTACAAGAACCTTTTTTACTTCATCCACTCCCACTACCACCACCCTAACACCATCCCCACCCTCATTACCGATGCAGCATATCGTTTTATGGATTTTTGGAATTGACGATTTCAAATATTATATTATTAAAGTTCCATAAACAATTATTTCGACATAGTGGAGTTCACACATAATATAATTTTTTTTTCGTGGTAAGAAACTTGGATTTTTCGAAAGTACACCAATTTTTTCAAAAGTTCGCCGGAGTAGGGTATTATAGTAGGTCCTAGATCTCCTCACTCTACCCTTTTAGTCACGGCACGGGCGGGGGTGGCTAGGTGTAACAATTAGTGGGGGGTAATTAACGGGTTATTAAAGGTAATTAAGTGTAATTAGGGGAAAGGGTGACAAGGTGAAACAGAGGATGACAAGGTGGGATGAGATGGGGAATAAAACAAGATTAAAATATGAAGAAATACTGATAACTACTGCTTATTATATTCTTCGCTGTAGTCGAGTAAACTCTAAGCTGGCGCGTCCAAAGGTCGCTTCATCATATAAACTAAGAGAATAAGATACACGCAACTAGTTCATCTCTATATCACTGCGATAGCTTTATGTGCATTGCATAACAAATCGTACGTCATGTTATCAACTCATACATACGTCACCTTAGAGTTTACCGGACTATAAAAGGAAGATTATATTGCATTTGACCGGCACGTTTTTAAAACCGTAAATATCGCTCGCAAAACGTTTTCATATCGTTTTGTTTTAGTGAACGAATTCTGAACAACTTTCAAAATGTCACGTTTCTTGTAAGCACGATAACTTAAGAAAGAAAAGTTCGATTGTATTGAAATTTGAACAGTAAGTTAGTGTTAACTATTTTGAAGAAAATCAATCAGTAAATAAGAAAATTATTAATCATTTAAAGTTAAAGAAATATATTTTCTTCATTTTTGTCGCTTGTACTTAAATAGAAATCTTGCGAAATATTATTTCCTATCATTTTTTTTGTTTGTACATTTTCCAAATGTATATTTGATAATAATATATCCAATCGTTGAAATATGATTGTCGAATGATACACAGGGTGGACCATTAATAATAGGCCATAGTTCAATTTACCCGCCAACCCTTCAACATAATAAAATCAAAATATAATCTTTATACCAAACATGCTTTAGGAAATTGTCGCTGAGGTAAAAGATACAGGATGTCAAAATTGTATTTTTTCTTCTTTTTTTTGCAATATCTCAACTACCTTTTGACCAGTCTTCTCCCAATATGATAAGGAAATATTTATTAAGCTAAGAAACAATCATTTATCTATTACATCACGCTAGTCCGTGGAGGGCGCCTCATGAGGTATACCTGATGATGGATATTTTTTCTCTTTTTTTTACGAAACGTAGTGGCACTATTGACCAGAAAATCTCATGCAGGAGTCATTTCTACGTAAGAATGGTACACTTGATAGAGCTTGATAATTCCAACCGTTTTCGAGAAAACTTCCGCATAGACCTCAAGAATTCTTTGAAAACAAACTCAATTTGAAAAGGACAAATTGTATTTATTGTAAAGTGTGCTTTGGTGAAGTCTTAGTTCTGTCATTTACGTACAATTTCATTAGTTTGACATTTTAAAGAACTAAGACACTTTTCAATAAATACAATTTGTCCTTTTCAAATTGGGTTTGTTTTCAAAGAATTCTTAAGATCTATGCGGCAGTTTTCTCGAAAATGATTTATCAAGTTCTATCGAGTGTACATTCTTTACGTAGAAATGACTACTGCATGAGATTTTCTAGTCAAAAGTGCCACTACGTTTCGTAAATAAAAGAAAAAATATTCATCATCAGGTATAACTCATGAGGCGCCATCCACGGGCTAGCGTGATGTAATACATAAATTATTCTTTCTTAGCTTAAAAATGGTTCCTTACCAAATTGGGAGAAGATCGCTCAAGAGGAAGTTGGAATATTGCAAAAAAAAGAAAAAAATTTAATTTTGACACCCTACTATAGGTCTATAGTTTGATATTACTGTTCTTTCACCTTTCTTGTGTAGGGGTTTTATAATAGTGATTTTTAAACAGTCTGGAAAAATACCTGAAGTTAGTGAAAGGTTAACTAGAAACGTGAGAGGTTTTTTTAAAATGTCGCTATTTTCTTTTATGATTGTGATGGGGATATCATCAATACCTGTTGATCTTTTTGGTATAAGGTCGTGTATTATTCGACTAATATCAGATTCTACAACTGGTAAGAACTGAAATGAGTTTAGGAAGTTTAAATTAGTTGTATTCAGGTATTTAGTTGATGAATGCTTGCTACTTAAGTTTCTGGATAAATCTCCAGCACCACTAATAAAATAATTTTGAAATTCGGATGCAACAGTGGTTGGGTCTGATATATCCCTATTGTTAATGATAATTTTAATATTGTCTGAAGTGCGCTATTCTTTCCTTTTATTATATTATTTATAACGTCCCAGGTGGCCTTAATTTTATTGTCGGCATTCAGTATTATGTTATTTACGTGATTTTGTTTAGCCCGATTTATGACTTTTTTATGTAATGTACAATATGTGTTGCAATAATTAATAAAATCCAGATTTGTGGTGAATTTTTTAAAGTATAATAAACATCTTTTGTTTCGGCAAGATACTTTAATACCCGTTGTGATCCATCCAGTACGTCTGGCTTTCGAGCTTGTGTCAATTTTTTTGATAGGAAAAGCTTGATTGAAGCAGCTGTTAAAAAGGTCATAAAAACTGTCATAAGCGGTATTTACATCAGTATTGTTGTACAGTGAAGTCCAGTCTACTTGACTAATTAAATGAATAAATAGTTTTTTCTTTTTGTTATTATACAGTCTTTTCTCTTGATATATGGGGCATGAATCTTGTACGATATTTAATTCGGTGAATGTAACAATTTGAGCACAATGATCAGAGAGGCCATTATCTCCATTATATATATTCGAAACACTTTGCATGTTTGAGATTATGTTGTCTAATGTTGCTGAAGTTTTATTATTTACTCTATTAGGGGTGGTAATAATTATTATTTAAATCAAACATGTTCAGTGTATTTATGAAATTTTCCTTATATAGGTTATCATATTGGAGGTGTATATTAAAATCTCCACATATTATAACTCTGTAATTATGAAAAGAAGTTTTTACCGCTGAGAGTAAGTCAAAAAATAGGTTCAAGAAACAGTTAATCTTACCGCAAGGGGATCTGTACATGCAGAGGATCCAAGATTTTAGTTCCTTATTTATAATACTCACATATTCAAAATCTATTTCAACTTTTTCTATTTTTAAAGAGCCTAGTTCTACAAAATCTAGATTGTTTTTAACAGATATCGACACCCCACCGTGATTGTTTATATTCCTACAAAAGCACGAGATCTGTTTGTATCCATTGATAGTTAACGATTTCTCTTCACCATCCTGTAACCAATGTTCAGAAAAACACAGTATGTCCACACTGCAGTAGTCGTTGCTGTATTCCTCTAGAAATACTTCAATTTCGCCAGTTTTATTTCTTATGCTTTGAATATTCTGATGAAATACGGTAAGACAAGGTTTTATTTGTTTTTTTGTGTTGTTGTTGCCGGGATTGTTACCTCTGTTGATTTTATTGTGTGTTCCTTTGAATGATCCTGATTTGAGGGTCTCTGTCGTAAAAAACGATTTTGAAATCGATCTATTCCAACATATTCTGGCCAGATGTTTGGGTTTTTTAAATTTCTCGACGTGGTTTGCAGGTACAGAAATTTTAAAAGATGTGTATTGTTCTGGATACTTAGGTTCTATTGCCTCACACTTCACATCTGGTATATTTTTAGAAGTAAGATAGCTAGTCATTTCAGTAACAGTCATATCTAAAGGGCATCTAAATACATGGTAATCTATGTATCTTATAACGCCTTTAAATATGTCATCATGCCCTTGTCCGTATATCACGTTTTTTCGTCTCGTGTCTATGGGCTTTACAAAATTCCATTCTCCTTCAATCTCTGTTTCTGTGTTACTCAGGTTAATATCGACAACGTTGTGTAAGTTTGTTAGTTCCGGTCTGTGCTCATATTTATTTTCTGAGTGATTTCTTAGAATTCTCTCATCTAATTTGTTTTCAGCGATATTTTTTTGTTGCATATCTGTTCCTTTTTTCACTGTAAGTACGTCTTTGAAAGTTCTCTGCTTATTTTCATTTATATCGGAGCTTATTTCCGCTTCTTCTGGTTTTAATTTGTTTCTTATTTGGCGATATTCGTTTGAAGTTAGCAGATTGATTACTTCAATGTTACTTTCCCGTAGTTGTGTCACCTCATTATTTAGTGTTGCTGTTTTCTGCTGTAACTTCTCCGTTTCACTTTTTACACATTAATTTAGTTGTATCACCTCATTTTCCAGTTTTATTATTTTTTGTTGTAACTTCTACGTTTCACTTTTTACACAATCATTTATAATTTCTTTAAATTCATTGCTTTTTAAAAACGAGATTATCGTTTCCTCTTGTTTAGACCTTAAGTCAGGCGCCATTCTTATTTAAGGGCGCTTTTATTAGGAGTCAATGGTCAACCCTGAATATTGCCCAAAATGTTCATTGAACCTAATCTTCAAAAAGCAATATAGAATCGTTATCGCAACTATGCAAATATCAAATTATCTCATACAACCACTATGATAATTTTATTATAATCAAACTATATTTCAAGCACTACATGGGTAGAAAATCTATTGTGCCTCCTGAATTCTAAATGTAATTATTGCATTTAATGTTTAGCTGAACATGATAATTATATAATTTATCTAGTCATGAATGGTAAATCGTTTAATACCAATTACATTGTTTAATTCAATGATGGGATAAAATATGTATGTGGCTTTTAGTTATATTTTAAATATGTTCCTCTTTGTAGGGTAATGAACTATTGGCATTAATTTTGACGTATATTTTACTGTGGAAATATATTATATTAATGGATACTCGTTTTTTTATTTCATTATAAATATAATATGTAAATAAATACTACGTATTATTGAGCTTCAAAATCAATATGTGTATTATGATTGAAATAAAAATTATTTCAGTTATACATAATACATGGTGTAGCGTATTCAGGTACATATTATCGTCATGGATATAAAATACAAAATATAATTAATTTCTATTTTACATAAAATGTGCACATTTAAAGTAAATATTTTAAATTTTATTTATAAATAATTATCATAGCATATTCTGCTATAATTGGTGACCCCGAACGAACACAAGAAATTAATCATTTTGAACCTTGCTTTTCTGAAATCGACCAAAGTACAGAATCGTTTGATAAATCTGAAATTGGAGATCTACCTGATAGTTGAGATGCAGCAAATAACTACGTATCCCGAGCTCCAAAACAAAGAGACAAAAACGCAATGATTTTACAATTATCAATTTAATTTATATAATTTTCAACGTCAAAGTCATTAATATGTCAAGCTTGGGAATAAGATGAAATGTCCGAAAACCGAGATATCAATATTTTAAGCTATGCCGTATGCTGAGATCCTGCAACTTCTAATCAAGAATTCGTATTTGATAGACGGAGCTTACAAGAAGGCAAGATTTCAGGATAATCATAAACACTGGAATCTTCACTAGATCCCCCACTGCAATCCAACAGCCTGGACAGCCCTTTTGGTTCCCTGCTGCAACATATCAGATTCTCGTTGGTTTAGAGAACTCCATGTGCATTTTTATTTATTTTGTGCGTATATAGGTGAGTACTTTACTTATATAACTCCCTGCATTATTGAACCATCTTATCAATGTATCAATTATTTGTTGCTATTTTAACATTCAATTTTTAATTAATGAAAGATGCTCAATCTTGATGCGATCTTCGCTCGGTTATGAACTTTCATTTTCATTCCCAAAAATATTCTTGTGTTTAATTAATTTTTACTATTATAATGAATAAGAACATAAACCATTATGAATTATTAAATTGGTAATCCCGAAGTTAAAATCATAATTGGTGATCCCGGAAGCTAAAACCATAATATATTTTGAAAATTGTATAAACCATAATTGGTGAACAATAATTGGTGATCCATAATTGACAGCAACATGCCATCTGCCGCAGTTAGACGAAGGGCCCCACCAAAGCTCTTTCCTATCAGCTCCTTTTTGACATCAACCCAACGTTTTGAAGAGTATCCTCTTCATCTCTTTCCATTTGATTTTACCCGAATAGTCTTTTCTTCGATTACCATGGCCAAAAGTAGAAAAGATTCTGGAGAGTACAATGCAGGAGAGTCGCTTTGAGGGAGATATTTTTTGCAGAATCTCTAAGTAATTCAAGCAAATGATCCGCTTTATTTTAATATTAAAAAGGCTAGATCGTAGTGAGTTTAAACGTCTTACGGCGCCACTTAAAAGAAATATAAAAGAAGCATATAATAAGTTTGTGAGTCACGTTGAAGACTGAATTAGTGGCAGCACAATCTGTAAAAAATAGGCCTAACCTAGACATTTTAGGTACACAGCTGAATTTTTCAGAATATGTAGTTTCTGATACGTATAATAACATACTAAAAGTCCTGAAGAATCCGAGTTGAACATTAGCCACCATATTGAAAAAATGGCTTGCGCGCGCCGCTGAAGAAAACATTTTCTTCTTGCCTTATGTATTAATCGATTTTAATATTTTAAAAAACAAATTAAAGCCAAAGAATGTGTCTTTGATACGAATTTAACGAACTATAATAAATTGTTTATTAGTAGTGTAACAATGACGATAAAAAAAAATTATAGTTAATAGTAAAAATTACTTTTTGAGGATTTGTATTTTTTCATTTAAAAAAATACTCGCTCATCCTATGAAAATATTTTTTAAATAAATGTTGTAGACCATTAAAGGTCAAACAATACCTTTTTGAAATTTTTCTTTAGCTTAAAAAATAGCTGAGATATGATATTTGTAATATTTAGGGGCACACGCAAAGAGAGTGAAAGCTGTAAATATGTTTACAGAAATGTTCATATGCCTATCGACTGCCACACGCTGTTATGCTTAGATATATTTCTACATGTAGATTTGCGCTGCATTGTTATTAATATATATAAGTTGCTAAGTTGGATTATCTCAAATCGAGTTTAGAATATATAATATTTTTCAATAAATTTAGTATTCTCATAGGTTTTTTCAGGATATTGTTTTATTTTTATATCGAATTCATGATTTCGTTATTCTTTTACGAATTATTTGATTTTTTCTATTAGTATTTTGTTTCATACATTGCTTTTATTATTGTTTAGGGTTAGGTTTATTATTGTTTAAGGTTAATCAAGCCATTTTATTTCCACATTTTACCCGTCATTATGGAAGGTATTTGTATTTTTTGTCAAATTTCATTATCCGCGGAAGAAACGGTAGTCGTGAAAAGAGGATTAGACACGATAATTTCAAAAAGTCACAACTTAATGACGATATTCATAAAAAAATTATTTCTGAAAAACTAACAATTCACAAAAAATGTAGAAAAATTACACTCGTAATAAAACCAAAAGAGCCGCCTCTACTAGTAAAAATGATTTCACAGCAAAAAAGATAAGGGTACACAGTGAATCATTTGACCTTAACAAAAATTGTGTTATTTGTGGAGAAATAGCCGAGTAAAAAATTAAAATAAAAAACCAACAAATTTACGACGCCGTATTCACTTAGTGCAAACTCTTGAATTTAAAGAATCTCTGATTTCTCGCTGCCGAGGGCGTAATGATATTATCTCTGAAAATGTTTTAGAGAAAATTATAAATGTAATTGATTTGGCTGCAGCTGAAGCAAGGTATCACAAAAATTGTCTATTCAAGTTTTACTTGAAAAACTTGGAAAAAACTAAACAGACTGATACGCAAAAGTGCGATGCATTTCAGCAACTTATCGAATTTTTAAATTCAAACAGTGAGTGCCAGTATACGTTAGCAGAATTAGAAGACAAATTAGAAAGTTTTGGTGACCTAAAGTTTAGTAGAAAACATTTAAAAAGAAAGCTTGAAGATCATTACAAAACTAAGATTCTCTTTACGTCAAGACCTGGCCATAGTGATATTGTTACACTAAAAGACTTTTCCGGTAAAATATTAACCGATACATGGTACAAAAAAAAAATTTGAAAATGACCATGAAGAAAACCTAAGAGTGGTTGAAACGGCAGGAAAAATTATTTTAAATGATATTTAAAAAAAAGTGGTTGACTTAGATAATTACCCTGTAACTGAAGATCTTTCTCATAATGATCAGATCCCAGAATCTTTAATGTTATTGCTGGACACTGTAATAAAATTTATAAAAGTTGACAATAATGTTGTTAAAAGGAAAAGTCTGGCTCTTGCAGAGGCAATTATTTCTGCAGCTAGATCAACTTCTTATCTTTCACCACTTCAAATCTCTTTAGCAGTTTACGTACATAGACATCTTGGTCCTAGAAATTTGGTACAAATCCAATTTGGGATTTTGTGCTAGTTATAGAGAAGTTCAAAGATATGAAGAATCTATACTAAATTATCCTCAACCCGATATAATGAATGGTACCTTTAGACAATTTAT
This sequence comes from Rutpela maculata, assembly GCA_936432065.2. Taxonomy (NCBI): domain Eukaryota; kingdom Metazoa; phylum Arthropoda; class Insecta; order Coleoptera; family Cerambycidae; genus Rutpela; species Rutpela maculata. The sequence continues at coordinate 203,645,122 of OW386286.2, read as the reverse complement.
GTTTGATAACGCTGGTTACAATATTAGATCGTTAGACGGACATGGTTCATTTCATGAAATGGGGGGAATCATTTGTATAACTCTAAACGTAATGTCTGCTTGAAAAAAAATCCACGAATTAAAAATTCTGCTGATGTAGGTCACTATGGCAATATTCCTATAAAATATTACAAAAAACCTGCTGTAAATAAACTACAGGACTTCGTTATGGAATACATTTTATCAATAAGCGGTAAATCCTTTTATCAAAATATATTATGGGCAACTGGGCCATTATTGAAACAGTTTAAAATAATGAATTGGAATGGTTATATGTCAACAGCATTAAAAAAGAAGAAACCAACTGAAGTCAGTTTTATAACGCCTTTGCCATTTATCAATACTAATCCCAGCGATATGTCCACCATTTATACGGCCTTAAGTTTTGCAAACAATGAATGCATAAAGCAAAATTATAATACTTGTTTTGTAACGTTTGATCAGCCGTTGTATCAATAAGCTTTAGAAATCGTAACTTCATGTGAGGAACTATCTTCTGTTGTACTTCGATTAGGTGGTTTTCATTTGGTAATGTCTTTTTTGGGTCCTGTAGGTTTTATTGAGCAGCATGTTTATAGGGTATATTTTCAGGTGCAAACATGGCTTAATAAGGATATTAATTCATCTGAGTGGGGCTGGGAATTGAAAAACGATATAACCAAAGCCGTACCAACATCTTTGTCAATTGTACCCGACAATATATTAAAACTTCCATATTGCAACTGTAAAAATGACTGCAATAAAAATTGTCCTTGCAATTACACAAAGTGTTCTGATCTGTGCAGTAATTGCCGTGGCATAAGTTGTCTCAATTCAAACACTCTAATTATAACCGATAGCGATATTGAAGATGAAAATTAATTATTAATTTTTTTCCTCTTACCTTATTATTATTATTATTTATTATCATTATTATTATTATAAACCATCCAATTCTGAAAACTGAGCTTGGTAATCATTTTTATTCGGGGTTAATTGTGCTATGACTAAAATTGCACATTTTAACTTTTCAATTTTGATTTTTATGCTACTAACATATACCGTTTTATAATAATTAAAATGTTCTATCTCAGTTATTTTTAAAAGCTATAAAAGAGATTAAAAAACGTTCTGTTTGTTTATTGATGGCCTAGAACTTTTACTTAAAACATATCTCCATCCTACAATTTTCTTTTTAATCATACAAATAGAATTTTCCAAAATTTTAATTTTCAGTTTAAGTTAGTTTTTTACCACACAGACAAAGTTTAGCAAAATGTGTAAAATATATGTTAAAGACACATTTTTTGGCTATAATTGTCTGTTTAGAATATTAAAATCGGCCAATAAATAATAGTACAGTAACTAGAGGTTTTAACTTCGGAATAATGTCATATTGAACGGATTTCTTTCATTTTTGGCAATATAATAGTAAATGCTTCACAGAAAAGTTTCTATATTGTGCGGGGGCTTGCTAATTTATAGGGGGTGGCACTTAAAAAATATATATATTTATTGGAGCTGAAATAGAATCAAATTCTAAGAAGAACAGGTTCTATGCAATTTTTCACATAAATTGATAGTTTTTAAGTTATAACGACTTCAAAATTGCGATTTTAGCTTAAAAAAAAAGATATTTCCACACGGCTTTCGTCAAGTATCTCGAAAAGTATTACTTTATCGTAAAAATGTTACAAACCAATTACACAAAGTACAAACTGGGAATTAATTATATTTTTTGTTTATTGATGTGGGATTAATAATTTCGGAGTTTATATTTGGTATCGAAGTGTTTCGAAATTACGTTTAAAGTTTAAAATGCATTTTTTTCTAAAGCAAGTGCTTTAAATGAGCAAAAAATTTGAGCGTCTAGGTAATGCTACATCTTAACGAAAAACTGTATTTGAGATCATTTTTTTAAATTGCTGGCTAATTACAGTAACAAAATGGCGACCTTTTTATATCAAAAAATATAAATACGCATATTTTTCCGTCATAACTTCTTTATATTTTATGCTACAGGAACGAATAAAAAAATAATTTGAAAGCACAATTAATTGTCTTTAATTTCATTTCTTAGCATGCGTGACGTAGGTGTCTCAATTTCTGAGATATTTAACACTTAAACTGCATTTTTCATCTTATAAACGTTCGGACGCCATTTGTAAACTTTCATATCTCCGAAACTATTAAATATATGTAAATAAATAAACAAGCGAAATTCATTATCAGTTTATGAGCTTTATTTTTGGTCTCTACCCATTTTTCAATAAAACTAATATTTATTGAAATATTTGGAAAAGAAAAAAAAATTACGTTTTATCGAATATACCTTTACAGTTTAAACTGTATTTTTTTCTAAAGCAAGTGCTGTATACAAACCAAAAAATTTGAGCATCTACGTCATGCTGTATATTAATGAGAAACAGTGTTTTAAATTCCTTTTTTTTAATTACTGGCTAATTACAGTAACAAAATGGCGACGTTGTTATTAAAAAAATGTGTAGACGCACATTGCTTCGGTCATAACTTCTTTGTTTTTTGTGCTACAGAAACAAATAAAAAAATAGTTGAATGCTTAATTAATAACATATTATTCTACTTATTAGCATCCTTGACGTAGGTGTCACAGTTTCTGAGATATTTAACTCTCACTCTTAATAATTATCTTATGAACACTTGGATGCCAAATGTAAACTTAAATATCTCCGAGATTATTAATCCTATATCAATAAACAAAAAATATAATAAATTTCCAGTTTGTACTTTCTGTAATGATCTGTAACATTTTTTGATAAAGTAATATTTTTCGAGATACTTGACGAAAGCCGTTTGGAAATAGCCTTTTTTTAAAGCTAAAATCGCAATTTCGAAGTCGTTAGAACTTAAAAACTATCAATTTATGTGAAAAATTGCATAGAACCTTTTCTTCTTAAAATTTGATTCTACTTCAGCTGCAATAAATATATACATTTTTAAGTGCCACCCCCTATAAATTAGCAAGTCCCCACACAATATAGAAACTTTTCTGCAAAGCATTTACTATTATACTGCCAAAAATGAACGAAATCCGTTCAATATGACATTATTCCGAAGTTCTGCATATTTTTTACCTCTAGGTACTGTACTATAAGGCAAGGAACAAATGATTTCTTCGTCTACGCGCGCATGCCATTTTTTCAACATGGCGGCTAAGGCTCAATTCGGATTCTTCGGGACTTTCAGTATGTTGTTGTACGTATTGTAGGCTACATATTCTGAAAAATTCAGCTGGGTACCTAAAATGTCTAGGTCCAAAAAGATTGTGCCGCGACTAGAATAGTAAGCCCATTCTAGACATGTATTAATATATAAGAAAAGCTCACAGCCATTCCGTCCACAGTGAATCATAATAACCACGATATTGATGACCCTCAAGTAATACTAAACATCTATACCTATTTTGTTTCAGAGGCATTTGTCACCTCAGGTCAGCACACAGATAACTTAAACAGTTAAACCATAAATGCTTTAAACTTAATTAGAATATCGAAGTCTGACATTTTAGCTGCTATAAAAAAAATTGAGAACAATATGTGTATGAGTCCGGACTTAATTCAAGCAATCCAAAAAAAAGACTGCGCAATAATATTTTGCAAGACAGATTTATGTTATTCAACTTGACATTAACTCTGAACATTTTTCCTAATATGTGGACGATGTCTATAATTGTGCTTGTTTACAAAAAAGGTGCTAAGAACGACTTTGCGAATTACAGACCCTTAGCGACTTTATCTAAGAGGCTATTCTGGATAGCTATATTTCGCATCAAGTCTCGAATATAATTATACCAAAACAATACCGTTTCATTCAGGGTTGATCGACAGTTTCAAATTGTATGTGTGTAACACAACTTATATCTGAAGTCGTTGATGGGGAAAGTCAATTAGACACTATATACACTGACTTCTCCAAGGCGTTTGGTAGACTGAACCACGCTCTGCTTTTAAACAGTCTCCACGAAACTGGGAAATATACAGGCCTAATAAAACTTTGTCGGTCATACCATACAAATCGCTATCAATTTGTACATTATCGAGGCTTTAGACCCAGCTTTTTTTCTCAAACTTTAGGTGTTCTTCAAGGATCAATTTTAGGTTGCCTCTTTTTCATAATATTTATCAACAATATTACCAAAGACATTAATGTTCACTATCTAATTCGTATTCCGCATGTCGAAATACATAGAATTCCCAGAAACAATGGATTTCCAGAAACAGAATACTTTTAACTTTTAGACCTACGGCCAAAAGGCAAATAAGTTACCTCATCGGGTACAAAAGATTTGAGTTTTTGTAGTAAAAGTACCACATATACGTAGCAAAAAACCGAGAGTCTGCCGGGGCTCAATGGTCAACTTCTCATTAGGACAGCTTATAAAAGAGGCGAAAAAAGTCGCTAAAGTTACCTCATTGGGTACATGCTTAAAAACGTGACAATTCAGGGAAAACCATTACAATTTTTATTTTGTGTGGCAGACTTCAGTATTTGAACGCATACATAGAGCAGACGCCCAAACAAACCTGGGTTCAAATCAAAGGTCTTTTTATGTATATAATAAATATTTTTCAAAAAGATGGGCAGACGGTCAACTATAAAGAGCAGACGCTCTAGAAAATGTAACCTGAAAGAATAATGCCAAAGTCGGTACAAGGTTTTATTGAGTACATGTCCGGAAATTTGACAATGCACTAGAAATACTATTACAATTATTATTTTGTTTGTCAGACTTCCGTGAATATGTAGGCAAAACAACTTCGTATAAAAGAAACAACAGGAATACAAAACAATAGCAATGAATAAAAATAGCAATATCAAAATAGTTTTATTGAGTACATGTTCGGAAATTTGACAATGCACTAGGAAAACTATTACAATTATTATTTTGTTTGTCAGACTTCCGTGAATATGTAGGCAAAACAACTTTTATTTTGTTTGTCGGACTTCCGGGAATATGTAGGCAAAACAACTTCGTATACAAGAAACAACAGCAATACAAAACAATAGTAGTAAATAAAAATAGCAAGGTTTTTTGTTTTGTTTGTTAATGTATCTAAAGGAAAATAACTATTTGTCATCGTCGTCATCACATGAATCATTAAAACCCTCTTCGCGTACAACTATTTCGTCTAGGGCACTAGGTAATTGAGGTCCATCAAGCCAAATCGGTGAAAACTTATTATCATTTAAATTCCAACCATTTTCTGAGGGGTTATAAAATTTTAGTTGTTTTTCGGTGGCACTATTCCATATGGCACATGTTTGATTCGATCTTCGTACTTTTAAAAGCAAAACATTCTTGCATGGAGGTAACATAGTACTATCAAACTTTTTCAGCTTATCGAATGGACTCTCATTTGGTTTTAGTTTACAGTGAGAGTAGAAAATGTCGAATAGAGCTTCATTGACATCACATAATGTGGATTTCCCATGCATAGCACAAATTAATTTTTCTACGTACGTAATCTAATCTTTGGAAATGCTTTCATTGTTGCCAAATGTACCAAATACTTCCTGCATTTTTTTGTCATTTTTAAGAAGTTCAAAGGGTTTTAGTTTCCCTTTTCTGGAGAAAGCTGACGTATAGTCACACCCTGTTACAGAATGGAATGCTGGTAGAGATTTACAAACATTAAATCCTAGTGCATTAAAATTGCATTGACATCTACAAATCAGTATTTTTGGATACAATTCCAACTTCCATCCATACATTTACAGACTGATCAATGTGAGTATCAATGTGTATATATTTCCTAAAATAATTATTAGAATGTCTGTGTCTGTGTCTGTGTCAGAGGCTCTAATTACAATATTACTGTTTTTTTTTTTAATTTTGGATAAATGGTAAATAATTCGGCTATTAGCCTCTTCGTGGTAGCAATTTAGTATATCAATTATTTCTCTTTCGATATGCCCGTTTACTACCGCAAATTTGTAACACTCGTTACAATTTGCGTATAAAGTTTTATTTTGAAGTATTTCCTCAATCATATCATTTTGCCAAAACTCACAAAAAAACTTGACCAACTTGTTTAAAATTGTCATTACGAAGTGCTTTCTTGAAGTCTGATGGTCGTCGTTGTTCACAACCTTGAATTAAAAATTCGGCACTTCTTTCATATAAATTAGCACTTTTATCGCACTCAATATCTTTTATAGATGGGCTAACGAACTTATCGAACAATATGTGAAAAATATGTAAACTTCATTGCCTTTATGTTGACAAACTTTTTTTAACACATGTCCAGCTAATTTTCCAAACGTTTGTGGCGTGTCCCCCAATAAATGTAATAATAAATGTGGAAAATCGGCCACTGGGAGAACCTGAAAATATTTACTAATTATAACATATATCGGCGACATAAGGAGAAATACTTTCATTCATCCATACATTATGGATGGAAGTTGGAATTGTATCCAAATATACTTGTCGATTTGTAGATGTAAATGCAATTCTCAATGCACTAGGATTTAATGTTCGTAAATCTCTACCAGCATTCTATACTTTAACAGGGTGTGACCACACGTCAGCTTTCTCCGGAAAAGGAAAACTAAAACCCTTTGAACTCCTCAAAAATGACAAAAAAATGCAGGAAGTATTTGGTATATTTGGCAACAATGAAAGCATTTCCAAAGATCAGATTACGTATGTAGAAAAATTAATTTTTGCTATGTATGGGAAATCCACATTATGTGATGTCAATGAAGCTCGATTCGACATTTTCTACTCTCACTGTGAACTGAAACCAAATCAAAGTCTATTCGATAACCTGAAAAAGTTTGATTGTAGTATGTTACCTCCATGCAAGAACGTTTTGCTTTTAAAAGTACGAAAAACGAATCAAACATGTGCCATATGGAATAGTGCCTCCGAAAAACAACCAACCTCAGAAAATGGTTGGAATTTAAATGATAATAAGTTTTCGCCGATTTGGTTTGATGGACCTTAATTACCTAGTGCCCTAGACGAAATAGTTGTATGCAAAACCAGTATGGAACACAGGGATATTGATGATGAAAATGAAGATATTTTTAATGATTCATGTGATGATGAAGATGACGAATAGTTATTTTTCTTTAGATTTATTATCATACAAAACAAAAAAACCTTGCTATTTTTATTTACTATTATTGTTTTGTATCGCTGTTGTTTCTTGTACACGAAGTTGTTTTGCCTACATATTCACGGAAGTCTGACAAACAAAATAATAATTGTAACAGTTTTCCTAGTGCATTGTCAAATTTCCGAACATGTACTCAATAAAACCCTGTACCTACTTTAGCATTATTCTTTCAGGTTACATTTTCTAGAGAGTCTGCTCTTTATAGTTGACCATCTGCCGATTTTTTTGGAAAATATTTATGATCTACAAAAACAGACCTTTGATTTGAACCCAGGTTTGTACATATACCTCATGAGGTAAGAAACGTCGGAATTTTGGGCGTCGCGACGGGCATCTGCTCTACGTATGCATTCAAATACTGACGTCTGCCGCACAAAATAAAAATTGTAATGGTTTTCCCAGTGAATGGTCACGTTTTTAAGCACTTACCCAATGAAGTAACTTTAACGACTTTTTTCGCCTCTTTGACAAGCTGTCCTAATAAGAAGTTGACCATTGAGCCCCGGCAGACAGTCGGTTTTTCGCTACATATATGTGGTACTTTTACTACAAAAACTCAAATCTTTTGTACCCGATGAGGTAACTTATTTGCCTCTTGGCCGTAGGTCTATTTGTTTTGTGCGTCTGTGTATTGCATACGCGGTTTTTTAGAAAATGGCGGAGGATCCGGTGATTCATATACTACACAGGCACAAAAAAAATTATCTGTTTCTGGGACTCCACTGTGCAACCCCTATGTATTTCGACGTGTGAAATACGAATCAGGTGTCCGTTTAGCTCCATCTCCCACCAATTTTTTGTAAATTCCGAGTTTTTTTAGGTTATTTTCACGACTTACAAAAAATGGTGGGTGAATTCTGGGAGGAATTCTGATTCCGGATTCGAATTCAGCGCGTCAAAATACATCAGAAGAAGAAATCACTTTTTTTATTTTGTTTGCCTGTGCTATTTTGTGAAAAATCGTTAACTGTAGGTATATTTAAAATACAAGGACTTCGAATATCTTTGTCTGATCAGGAGGTGCAAGAACTCCATTCTCTAGTCACAGTGATCATGCGGTGGCGTGACGTGATATGTGCAATTATCAGCGTTTGCGCCCACATTTCAACCAATAGGAGACCCACAATGCCACAGTCGAGTATCCAGTTCAATTCAATTCAAAACGCATTTATTAATTATTTTAGACACACTTATGCGCCTAGCCGGAGCCCCATACAACCACGGCGCGTATCGTCATGATGAGTTTGGCGGAGTGGGTCCGACTGGGTTGGAACAACAATTATTTAGAGTTAGCACTCCTGTTTTAAAAAGATAAAACTTAAACCTAACAATTTTATTTATAATTTTCAAGGACTTAAATTATACACACTATCGCTTTGCAATGCACTGATTAATTTTTGATTGCTGATATGAGGGAAACTCAACGAAAATACCCATTCGAGCTAATGACGTCCGTCCTGGTGGTCGTTCCGCCTCCAGGAAGATGTAGAGGAGGTCGTTTAAAATATTTGGAGTTGGATTTTGCCGAGGGGGAACCTTGGAAGGGAGACAAAAAGGGACAAAATAACAAAATAACAAAAAAATGGACGGCTAGAAAAGGAATAGAAAGGGGTTGGAGGTATGCGAAACTAGGGTAAGGATAAAAGGTGGGGAAAAGGAAATATTGAGGTACAGGAAAGTATGGCTAGGGAAGTTACAGAAAGACAGGCAATGCCTGGTATGGTAGAAGGGTGTTTCAGGTCGAAAAGTATGGCATTATGCTGTCTGATTCGTGTTATGTTGCGGGTTAGCGGACTATCGCCCAGTTTGAATTGATAGAATTTTTGGCGTTCCTGGGCGTAGTTCCCTAATGGGGTTATGTCGTAGCAATGTGCATAGAAATCTCTGAGAAAGGTATACCTTTCAGCGTCTGAAATGAGCCGCATAAATGACCACAGTCGAATATCGTATGCGGTACGGTGGGAAATGCAATAAATTCATGTCAAAATGACGCACATTTTCTATGATGTACAGGCAATACTGTAAAATTAGTGTACGAGTTGAAAAAATTAAATAACTTTTGTGTTGAACCTAGAAACATCTTCTGAATGAAAGGACGAAAAAACAACCACAGCTTATAAGTGGACACTTTACAAATTAATTCACTGAAAATATGTCAAAATATTGTGATAACAACCACATTTGAATGCCTCATAACTAACAGTTGACGTTCTTCTTGAGTATCTTCTTCAGAAATCTGAAGGTCTCTTAGTACCGCATTGGCAATAAATATATCGGAAATATCAATCCTTCTTTAATTCTCATGCTTAATGTAGTATAAAACTTGACTTTTAAAAATAACTGCAAAATACTAAACAAATACCAACCCACAGCTCACCTAAAAGTGAGGTCATTCTCTTTCTCTCCCTCTCACGCGGGAACAGCCCAGTTCCCTCATTATTACATAATTTACCAAGATAAGCAAATTCCTCGATTTTTGTTACGATGTGAGCGATCATACAGTTAGATAATGCGCTATTTTGGTTTTTAAGAGAAGTCCGCTCATTTTCTCATGAGAACGAGCTTTCACATGAATACAGAATAGCCGTCCAGATGGTCCCAGTGGACAGTTTGATTACAGCCCACTCACATATGAACCTAACTTAACCTAACCTAACTAACCTAACTCTCACCTCTAGGACCCTCCACTCGAGTTACTCAAGAGATTTATTGTATATCCTTTGTTATGGCCTTTATACAATATATTAACATATTTCCTCTGGGCTGGTGTTCTTTCTTGTATTCTTAATTGAACACTTTTAAATAATGTCATTAAACAACACTAAGTCCTCTAAATATACGACAGAATACTGTGCAAGATTTTCGTGTTTTGGTAATATAATTTGACTACTAAATTATTTCAGAACAGGTGAGTTCCGATGCATGAAACATACACTTATATAATTTATAAAATAAATTCGTGTGCTATTTTTACTAGCTAAACTATTCCTATAATGTAAATAGGATAACTACGGTTGGAGATCTACAACCAAACGCGAAATTTGGAAATCACGATCACGTGTGACTAGCTATTCCACAGCTTTCTATCAGCGTAATATACTAAAATTACTTTTATATTTATCAGACCCACCCCGTCTGGTGATATAAATGAAGTTGTAACTTTGACATCATTAAATGTGTTTTACTTAGTCTACCCATTCTCAAGTGAGGATAGCTTATTCAGCGATGTGAAGTAAATGTTAAGTGCGCCATTTTATCTGTTATTTAGTACCATCACGTTTATCTGAAATTTTATTAGAACCAGGCTACGTTTATTTCAATTAAACTTAAATAAAATGAGGGAAGTCTATACACAACGGTTGTTATCCAAATTAAGCTTGAATTTTACAGACTTCATTATCCGATATTTGATTAATTAGACATTTGATAAATAATACATTAAAATTTTAAAAAAATTGTGGGCAAAAACAAAAATCCTCTTGTTTTATCTACTTATCTATCTAGTAACAGTAACTAAACTGCTGGCCAATTGAAACGGACCAAGCGAATTTTTAGGTTGAATTTCAGTCTACATTTTTTGAGAAAGAAAATAGATATCGATATGACAATTTTAAAATCCTGACAGTTTTAAAATCATGTGGTGTTGATGATAGAGGCTGTAATCTGTTCCAGTCATATTTTGAAGGGCGTTCACAAATTGTAGGAATATCCAATAAACTTTCTCAATCAAGAGCGATCAATAGTGGTGTTTCGCAAGGATCTATTTTAAGACCCCAGTTGTTCACAATTTATAAGTCACAATTTGTAAATTTTGTTGAATCCTGTTCGGTTCATATGTACGCAGATGACACCAAAATGTATTGTTCTTTTTATGCTAAGGATTATGAGGCTGCTGTGCAACGAATCAACACTGTCCAAGAAGTTTCACAGATATATCCTTACGACATTCGCTCATTTTAAATCCATCAAAATCAGCTATGCTTTTATTTGGTAAGAAGCACGATTGTGCCAATTTGCAAAATTTAATTAATATTGAATTAAACGGATGTTGAGTGGAATTGTTGCAACATGCCAGAAATTTGGGTTTAATCTTAGATACAACTCTGAGATTTAGAGAACAGATTCGTTTTATACAAAAAGGTTGCTCCGCCCTAAGACCTCTCTATACTTACCGAAGTTATTTAAGTATAAACACTAAAAAGACTCTTTGTGAAACATTAGTGTTGTCGCAGTTTACATAGTGTATGGTCCCTGTTCGGACAGGGATTGTAGCAATCGCGTGTGCAATATTCATGTATTCGATTTAAGTTTGAACACGTGTCACATAAGTTGAAAGAACTGCATTAGCTAAAAATGTAAGACCGGGGAAACTTTTATTCAACCTGTATCTTTCACAAGATTATCATTCATTATAAAATAACTTTTCGGAGTGATGTCCATAATTTCTATGTCAGATCTAAACGTTTACTGAGTCCACCTATGCATAGAACTTCGTTTTATGAGAGTGGTTTCAAATACTGCATTATTTATAAGTTATATAATAAGGTCTCATTTGATGCCAAATCATTTATCTATTTATTTATTTACGTTTTAATATTCTATACTAAGTACCTTAAATATTTTATACACTTGTTTAAGTGCATTATTTTTTATTTTCAGTTTATAGCAAAGTTAAATGGTAGAACACACTGTTGTGAACTTCCCCTTAAGATTTCTAGAAATTTATTTTACATTTGTTATTTTGCTCACAATATTACTGGAAATAAAGGCATTTATTATTATTATATTATTATTATTATTATATGCGGTTTTCAGGATTTAAGAGATAATTTATTTGTGAAACAGCGAGTTTTTCCGATTCTTTTATATTGAAACACGTTACTATCTACAGTCCATGAAAAAGCCGTGTTTTCTATACCAAAATTTATAACTCCAGAGATTCCGTAAAAATTATTTTATATTTTTCTTATGAGCATTTTTTTAGTCACTGATTTATGGGGAAAAAAACAATATCTCAAATTTTTTATATCTCTCTTATTTTATAAGATACAGATTTTTTTCTAAAAATCTGTAATGTTTCCGATTTTTTGCCATTAGACATTACTGGATTTCGTAAGAGCAGATCGTTGTAGGTTATTATAATACCTTATAACGACCCCTTTAAAATAATAATAATAATAAGTGCATTTTTTTGTGCTTTCAGTTCATGGTGATTAAATATCTTTTTCCATGCTGATACAAATTTTATATTTATTGCGCCATTAATAATAAGAAGTTTGGTTCTTCCTTTTTTCTTTAGCTGACATTTTATATAATAATAGTACTTATAAAAATAGATAAATAAATATTTGCTCTTATTATTTATTAAATTCCATTTTATTCCATTAAAAAGACATACACACAATTCTTTGTATATTTTTGTGTGAAAAACTCATCAACAAAATTTATGAAAAGTATTTTTTGTATCTATAAGAGTAAAGCCATTTGGTCCCTTTACATATGTGCCACATTCGAATTTGATATCTTTAATCGTTCCGGAGATAATTTGTGTTCCATTTTTTATGCAGAAAATCCAAAAAAGTTCCCCAATCCGTGAACTCATACCGATTTTGGGTACTCCGCTAATTACCATGCAAAAAAATTTACTTATTATTATCATGTTAAGTATTATAATAAACTACAACGATCGGCTCTTAAAAACTCAATAAGACCTTACGGCAAGAAAATGGAAAAATGACGGGTTTTAGAAAAAAAATCGGTATCTTATAAAATAAGAGCGATATCAAAAATTCGAGAAAAGGCTTTTTTCCCCATAAACCAGTGACTAAAAAAATGATCATAAAAAAAATTTAAAATAATTTTTGTGGAATCTCTGAAGTTATAAAGTTTGGTAAAGAAAACACAGATTTCTATCACATCCTGTAGATAGTAACGTGCTTCAAAATAAAAGAATCGGACAAAACACGCTGTTTCACAAATAAATTATCTCTTAAATCCTGAAAACCGCATTTCGATATCTATTCTCTTTCTCAAAAAATGTGGATTGAAATTCAACCTAAAAATTCGCTTAGTCCGTTTCAATTGGCCACCAGTTTAGATGTTTTAATTTTAAAAAAATCGGCAGCTACTGGAAGCGGCTGGAATCTCCCCACACGGTCGATCCCTATCGGCTGTGTTTGGATATTGTATCGGAAATCAGAGCACTGAGGAAACAGATAAATTACACGTGACTTTGGAGCCATTTATTTCATGAACAAATATCGAACTTCATGAACTGAAGTGGACTACAAGCAATCTGTTAAAACATAACCTCTCATGTTTGTTTATGTTGCATGTTAATCAATTGCCGGATATTATAAGGGTATAAACAGATAACGTTTCGAAGATTTTGTAGAACATTGGATAGCGAAAAAAAATAACACAGAATTTAGCCCAAATGACACTCTAACCTCAACAAGTCAATTAGGCAATCCAACGACCTGTCAAAATTATTTTTCAATATGGCGCTGAGGGCAAACATGGGGTTTATTTTAATTAACTCGCGGAAACGTAGCCAAGGCAACCGAAAAAAAACTCATTTAACGAATGAAAATAAAGGATTGCCGGATGTTTGCCCTCAGCGCCATGTTGGAAGTCACGTGGTTTGGATCGCCTAATATTATGGACAGTTCAAGCACACTACGCATGCGTCAAATTAGAATATTCCTGGTCCATCAAAAAGGTCGGAGCAAGTCGAGCTTCGACCGAGTTCTTTATTTTGTAATATTCGAACGTTTAAGATTTGGCTCAGTTAGCTCGATTTTCATTAAATGAACGATTGTGACGCGTCCCATCAATCAGACGTAATATCCGAACACGGCTATAAACCCAACTAAAATAAGTTTTGACATTGTTAAAAATATTTGAGTTGGTCACCTCTACGAATGTTGAGGTTATGAAATATATTTAGGGACATAACATGTTTAAGTTTTTCAAGTTTATTCTCACTTGGAGCCGTACTGGCTCCAAGAAAATATTTAAAAATTCACGTAAATAATTTTTCAATATAGACCGTTTTAGGATGACGTCACGATAAGTCGGCCATATTGCTTGAGGTACAACCAAACTTTTTATTCCATTGCAAACAAAGAAGTAATCTTAGTTTTAAAAGTGAAATAAAAATAAAATGCCATCCTTTTGTGCGATAAGGTGCGATTGTGAGACAAGGTTTATTTTGAATGTAAAAAAAGCTTAGGAGAAAGGTAAAGAAATCACTTTCTGGTAGAGTCTATTGAATACTACATATGCGCGTAATATAACATACTTATCACTGAAATCTAGCACTTAGTTATTTAAATGTAAACTTGCCTTGCCCATAACAATGAATACATTTGAGTGTATCCTTCTTGCATAAATCCAGCCTCATAATATTTATATGCTTGTAAAGATTTGTATGCCTTTAACTGTTGGCCTGTGTAGAAGCTGTGAGTCAACACTAAGTAATTTATCATATTAATTACGATACACAAGGTAAAATAGACAAATCTGCAGAAAGGTCTCCAGTCTCCAGTCCAATGGTGTATGGGTCAATATTGTATATTATTTTGATTTTCTCATCATAGTGACACTTTACATCACCCATAAGGGTTGAATGGTATTCACAATATGACATTATTACGAAAATGGATGATTCATAAAAATAGACTGCTAATTACAGGTTAGATTTCCAACCTACAAAACGAGTCCTATTTTATTAGAACAAAGTATTTAAAACTTCATAAACATTACCACTGTACTAGATTTTAGTTGAAAGTACGAGAACCAGGCAGAAATTTTAATAATAGCTACGTAATATTCTTAAATCTTAAGAAATATATATTTTTGAGGTTACTGTGACGTCACGTACCATAACCTATAGATCAACATTCACAAAGGTTACCAACCCAAATATTTTTGACAGATGGCAAAATACAGTTTCCCCTGACAATAATACCAATAATATTTTTTGGATGCTACCATGTGTACACATATAACGAATTCTTTTTAATTTTTTTAACGGAAACCAAATCGAAAGGGTGCAAGTGAGATATATCGTTGAAATTGAAATATTTACTGCTTTTCAATGGTTCGATTACAAATTGTAAGTAATCATAAAATAAACAACTTGTTGTGCCAAAACGGCACTAAACGTAATCCGATCTCAACCAAAACCTTTTCAGATCTTCTGGAGCACTAAAGAAACCATCATGCAAAGTTTTATCCAAATCCGTTTAATAGCTTCGCCGCTATCATGCTAACATACATACACACACACACAGACATTTTTCAGAAACCACTTTTTTGGGTTCCTGGGACCTCAAAACGTAAAGATTTGATGTTATCTCAATTTTCGATTTTGGACTAATTGTAGTAACCTCCCACAATTTTATTGTGGGGAGGTTAATATTATCATATGAATTAAATTTAGTTTTTTTCAGAGATGGCTAAAGGAAGCTTTCCAATTGAAAGCTTCGAGAACCAAATTTTAATAAAAATGAAAGTTTCCAATAAAATATTTGAATATTCAAATATTTGAGAGTTTCCAAAATTCCGGGAAAGTTTCCTGTGGAAACTTCCGGAATATTCAGATATTTTGTTGGAACTTCCACCAAAACTTCCGGAAACTCCCTAAAATTTCTTGGAAACTTTTATTGGAAAGTTTCCTTTACCCATCCCTGTTTTTTTATATAATTTAATAATAATAAATGCATTATAGAAACGTTTATTTATAGGGGACAGATGTCACCCTTTCAAGGGTATGTTACCCCAAGAAAATACTGATAGAGAATCAAATTTTGATACGAAGAAGATTCTATGCAATCTTTCATATAAATTTAGTTTGAGTAAACAGGCATCGAATTACTTGAAAAGTATCACATTTAGCGAAAAAATGCTGGAGACAAATATCGTTTAAACTGAGTAGGAATTTTGTTTTTTTTTTTCTAATTTCTGTAGATGTAATGATGTCGGAGGTATGGAAATATAAATATGGTGTCCGAACGTTTATAAGACGAAGTATTTATTTAAGCGTTAAATTTCTTTTATCTATAAATCTACAAAAATATTGCAATTATGGCAGCCATATTAGATTCCCTGTTTTAATTTCTTAATTTATCAACTACTCCTAAAATACTCAATTTCCAATTTTAATTCAATTCCTACGAAATTAATTTTTTTATCACAGAATTAATTTCACAGGCACGCAAGAAATAAAATAGGTCATGTACTTTTTTATCGACTATCATATCATGTCATATTTTGGGGCGCTGAAACCGAATCCGAGGTCAGGATTGTCACATGTCGTCAATATTTTCATGTAGGCTCAAAAAACAGCTCAGAACAAGCCTGAAACCGGGCAAAAAGTAAATTGGGAGATTAAACAAGTTGACCCAATGTTTCTATACGTATACCTTTTTATTTTTTATCTTCCTGTGTTTTTTATCACTGGCGACTTCCAAAATCTTGACACTATATGTAACTGAATGAAATTATTATGGGAGAAAGGTTTCATAGAAATCACAAGTGCGGGGTAATAATTGAACATATAGATATATAAAAAACAAACATATGGATCCAGTTAAGAATCTCCGCCTATTTTAATTTTAAAAAATCGGTTAAAAAGCAAATGAACTTAAAATTGTTTATAATTGCTTTCCATTCCCATTAGTGACACTTTCTCAGAAGATCAAAGCAGTTTATAATACCCCATGAATATTTTTTGTTGTAAAAGAACGATATATTCAATACAATACTAACTGCAAAAAGAGAGCTCTCATAAAAAAATTGTTATATTGTGGAGTAATCCAGCCAAGATTTCTCGCAAACCAATATATCTGTAGTCGAGTATATATTACATACATATATTATATTTATTGAATGACAACCATTAAAGGAGTGGGCGTCAATTCTAAATCAACTTAACCGCTGATTTATTTCACGCCTTAGATTCGCTCCTCTATTGCCTCCAATTCTATCAGTTTTATTGAGTTATATAAGGGTTACCAATAATTTATGATAGTGATATACATTAATCTACAGGATATATTATTGAATTTACCTGTTGCCAATATGAAGGCTCATGTACGGCTTTGGAAAAACACCTTCTGCATAACACATCACTTGAAACATCTGGTTGCCAATGTATTCTTGTCGTAGCTCCAAACTTTTCTCTGGAACTAAAGAAATTAATTGATTATGACTGATCGTGTTTTAATTGGGTTATTAAGATACATCGTTATTACATTATTCAAGATTTATATAAAAACAACATTTCCTGACCAACTTATTTAAATGGATTTATAAAGATTAGTTAAATATCCAGGGTGTCCTAGCCACAGCATTCCACCCAGATTAATTTGTGCAAGCTCTTTTAGAATAAAATTCAGTTTTTAAAAAATAATAAAACACAAATGGGTAATTTTCAAAACAGCATTTTATGATAAAACAGTGTAAATCTGTAGCTTTTATTTATTTTTTTTTTAATAAAACGTCCGGATTTTCTATCTCGTCGATAGTAATCTTCCAACCGGGCCCTCATATTCTGCAATACGCGTTGACATATCTCTACAGGAATGTTATTGATTTCAAGACGTATACGCTCCGTTAACTTTTGAGTATTAACTGATATAAATTTTACTCTTTAGATATCGCCATAAAAAAATAGGGGGTAAGTTCCGGTGATCTTGGAGGACAGGAAAGTCACCAAAGCTGAAAATACCTTTATCCTCAAAACGTTCATCTTTTCATATAGGTTGTGGCTCCATCCTACTGAAGTCACGTTCAACCTTATGGCCAGGAAATTGTTACACTTTTGGTTGAAAAAAATTAAGAAGCATGGCACACTATCAAGAATCATTCAGGGTTAACGCACGATCCCTAGTATCTTCAGAAAAATAGGCACCGATTATTTCGACATCTGATATAGCTTATCTTATACTCATGGCGAGGTGCAAAGTAGTTGCCATACTATATCGAAATTGGATTTGCTTATGGGTATTAATTATTCCACATTATTTTTTTAATTTAGTTTTGAACTATGCTGAAAACAAATAGCAGGAAAAACGTAGTGAAGTAAAAATAAATTTCTTAAGAAAGTAAGTGGGGAGAGAAATTTTTTTGCTGCCATCTGAACCACATATACAGGGTGCGCCACTTAAGACTCCCCAGACTTGTTTGGCACATCAAATTGTAGATATTTATAAAGGTTTTAATTAGCTTCAGTTTATGTTATTACGTCATATTCGAAATTCTTTTTGGTTTTAGAGAAAGAAACTAAAAACACTTTCCGATTCCAAACTGATTTTTTTTTTTAAATAATTTTGAAAAGAATGTAAATAATAATATTATGCTTTGTTTGTAAAAGACATATCACAAGCAATATTCAACGTAGCAAAACAGCAACAAGAAACAAATGAAATAAATATTCTTAAAAACAAATTTATATTAAAATATACTAAATGGGAAATTGCAACATTTTTATTTTTTAATTTTTTTTATTTTAACAACATAAATTGAAGCTAATTAATATCTTTATAGGAAAACATTAACACAGCTCATGTGAGGTAAAAGAATATTCAAAGAAATTAAGTTTCCTTTCTTAACAAATTTTTAAATTTTTTTAAATCACTCTGTATGCTTGTTTAAAAATGTCTACAATTTTTTGTGCCCAACGTGGTCATCGCTTCAAAAATAAAAAAGTTACAAGTTTGGGGAGTTTTAAGTGGCGCACCCTGTATAATGAAGTGTGACTGCAAGTTTTTGACTTACGGGAGAGATCGGGAACATGTTCGCCTTAATAATTGAATTCGCAAAACATTTGTCTCTGCTGTTTTTTTTTTGCAAATATCTCCGGTCGTATTGGTCGTATTGCAAAACTAAAATAATGGAGATCCTTAGTAATAAAATTTCAAACAGATCTAGATCAAGACCTCTATTAAATACGTACTTAACCTCAAAGGAAAGATGAGGAAGCCAGTGTCTATCTTTTTAAACAATTTAATATAGCTTACGCGGTAATGTATTTTGATGTATTCTGATGAAATTTTGAAAAAATAATCAGACAATCATACAGACTGACGGAACTAAAATACTTTAATTTTCGTAATTTATTACCGCACCCTAAAGGATACTCAATTTCATCGAAGCAATTTTTTCACTATTTTCTCGTTACATAGGCACACAAAAAGAAAAAAAAAGTCGAAATTCCTCCCATATGACAATAAAAAAAGGTTTTAATTATCCAATTTTCCCCTAGCACCCCCTTACAACCCTCATGGGGGATTGAAATTCCACTTGTTCTAAACAATTGAAAAGCTAGTTATCTTGGTGCGCTGAAACCGAATATGATGATAAAAACTGATTTGAACCACCCCAGGAGGGGTTGAAATTCCACTTCTAAACATTTAAAAAGTATGTTTATTTTTAGTTTTTTTGGTGCGCTGAAACCGACAATATGACAATAAAACTGATTTCAACCACCCAATCACCCCCTAGCACCCCGGTTGTAAACCATCCTGGGAGATTGAAATTCCACTTGGTCTAAAAATTTGAAAAGTAGGTTTTCTGGTGCGCTGAAAGCAAATATGATGATAAAAACTGATTTGAACTACCCAGTCACCCCTAGCACCCCCTACAAGCCCCAGGGAAGGGTTGCAATTCCACTTGTTCTAAACATTTTAAAAGTATGTATTTTTAGTTTTTTTGGTGCGCTGAAACCGAATATGACGATAAAAAATATAAGGGAGTGCTAGGGGTTACTGGGTGGTTAAAATCATTTGTTATCGTCATATTCGGTTTCACTGGACCAAAATACTTAAAAATATGCATACATTTTCAATTTTCATAAGAAGTGAGTTTCTGCTCCTTCTCCCGCCAAACGGTCTGCTTCTTCATTTCCCTCGACGTCACTGTGTCCACGCACACACATGCATTTAACTGAGTTGTATTGACACTGCTCAGTCAAAATATTTCGACAGTTTAGTACCAGCTTAGAGGAGAGGAGTAAAATGGTATGAATCTCGGCCTGCCATACACTCTTACCATGTGTCTCCGATATATTAGCCGTTGGTTTGCGTCCGTGTATGCCAGCAAAAGTTTCCTCCCGAGTCTTCGATCCGTTTGTATACCATTCCAGATCTCCGGGACTCAGAGGATGCTTTTTGTTGTTTCCAGTCGTCTTGACTAACAAACGCTTATATATCGAATAGTGAACTTATAGACGGAATAGCACTGGCCGTCTTCAGACTGAGCGACGACCCGGTCCCTTACAGATAGAGACAAGGCCCCAGCCTTTGTCCCATCGCATTCCACTCGTAAACAGTATATTTGCCTCTTTTCCAGCTCCAGTTTCATTTCGACATGCAAAAGAGTGAGTCCCAGGATGGTCCCCATTGCAGCCGCTGGAGTGGTCCTGATTGCCCTTGTTAATCCTAGGCAAGCAGTTTTCCATTAATTTGGAAGTCAAATTCTATATGACTTCGAAGTTTTATAACTCTGTTTGTTCACCCTCTGTAACTATCCTATCTCATCAAAGATATTCACTAATTTTTCGTTAATTCCGTGTCGAATTCCACACGAATCAGAATTTTACTTAGTTATTTTGATTGTGGAGGGAGGGTTTGAATTAGTTTAGATTGTGAAGTTTACTTTTTAACCAAGGTTTTCTTAATTTTGGTATTTATATATGTGCACTTCGGCAAGATGTTGTTGACTTTTCAATCACCTAATTTCAAAGGACTAAAAAATGTAACAACTCTAATACTTATCACATTTTTCAGTTTATTTGCTAATATAGTTTTAGCCGAAACAAATATTAACTCTTATGTTGTTTCGTCTCCTTTATATCTTCCTTATTTATAAATATCTTTATCGATTTGATATTTGGATGTAGTCGAGCAAAAATATATTCTGGCCTAACTGTTATCTACCACTTGTAGGATAATTGAGAGTTTCCTTTCGACTGTCAATATAATTTTGTATCCATCAATAACATTGAGCAGGAAAGCACGTGGAATTTATCAAAATGTTTTTGTATTCATTAATTAAATGAATGGAGGATCATCGTATCCATCCAGTTACAAAGTGGATAAATTTCGATGACGGGGCTAGGTTATGAATCATACATAGACATCAAGCTCAACACAATGCAACAATGTAATGAATGTGATGTACTGTAAAAGATTGATAAGCAAATTTTGCCATTAAAGCTAACAATGGGAGATAGGTATATTTCAGAAAAAGCATCAGTGACAATCCCCATCATCTTACCTAATTTATTTTTACTTCGCGCCCACGTTCTCCTAAATTATAAATGTTTAATTCAAAATGTAAATAGTTTTATATGCTTATGAATTTGAAGTGAGCTGATTAATTATTACTTATTCGATATGAAATTTGTAATAATAAATCCTTTCTAAAAAAAGGCAGAATGGAGCAAAAAAATGATAAATATATTTAATTTTATAAGGGGAATAAGCATTTATTTTTAATTCAGTATTATTTTCACATTTTCAGTTTTATAAGTTGTGAATATTATATTCACGGCTTGTTAAGATTTTGTATGATATTTCATATGGGTTCCCACCCTTCCACTACATGATCACACTGGGATTTCCCTCTCCAATAGAGCACGTATCTTGAAAGCCAGTGCAAAAACTGACTACGTGTGAATTATACAGGGTGTAACATAATGGAAGATCATAAATGAGGGAGCGCATTTTTCGTACTTTAAGAATATTTTGTCATAAAAATATTTGTCATGAGAGCCTTTGTTTAAAAGATTCAGGGCGTTGTAGTTTTCAATAAATAAAATTATTTCCCTATGCCAGTGTATCCTTATGTATTTGGACCCACTGAAACCGAATCTGAAGTCAGAATTGTAAGGTTGGCTCGTTTTTCACAACTAACCCCAAAAAACACCAACAAAACAAAACAAAAAAGTGGTCTGTCCAGCGGACAACACCAGTGTATCCTTACCAAATACGTAAGGATACACTGGCATGGTCTGCCAAACAGACCATTTGGGGGTTGGAGGTGAAAAACGAGCCAATCTGACAATTCTGGCTTCAAATTCGGTATCAGCGAGTCCAAATATATAAGGATACACTGGTATGATCCGCCGGACAGACCACTTTTTTTGTTTTGGGGGTCTTTTTTGGGGATAGGTGTGAAAACGAGCAAATCTGATAATTCTCACTTCGAATTCGGATTCAGCAGATCGGAATCTATAAGGACACACTGGTCTGGTCCGACGGACAGACAACTTTTTTGTTTTTGGGGTGTTATTTTGAGTTTGGGGGGTGAAAAACGAGCCAATCTGATAATTCTGACTGCGGATTCGGTTTCAGCAAGTCCAAATACATAAGGATACACTGGCCTGGTCCGCCGGACAGATCATTTTTTTTTTTGGGGGGCGTTTTGTGGGAGTAGGGGTGAAAAACGAGCCAATCTGACAATTGAAGACTTAAGTGGATAAAGGTGTTATGTCACACTTTTAAAGTTTTGAGTAAATTAAACAAAACGGTTTTGGAACTTACTTATTTTGTCTTCGATTCGAATGAATAATACCTCATAAAATAGATAAATTTGGGTTATGTTCTTTTGTTTACACTAATATTAAAGAACAATATCAAGCTGTTATGAAACTAGATTTTTCTGTCCAAAACTGTGTACATCCATTAAAATTACTGGTTGTATGTATGACATGGCGCTTTTATAATTAAAAAGTTTCTATAAAATATTACAAATTTAGAATTCACCGTTTATTGGGTGTTAAATCTATATCAAGGGTGTTCAAAAATTGCATAAAGTAATTGTTTTTAAAAATGCGACATAACACCTTTATCCACTTAGGTCTTCAATTCTGACTTTGGATTCGGTTTCAGCGGATCCAAATACACAAGGATATACTAGTTTGGTCCGTCGGTCAGACCACTTTTTTTTTGTGGAGCTGTGATAATTGTACAAGTGGGCATTTGTCAAGCAGTGTTTAGCTGATTAGTGTACTGTCAAATTAAAAATAATAATTTCTGACGAGTTTGTTTTTCTTCAATTTGGCACGCTATTAGTTAGAACAAATTAGGACAATAACAACCTTAGCTGCGCAAAAATGTCAAGAGATCCTTATTGTTTAAAATTAAAATTGGTGTCTAAAATAGGCATAAAAAAGATTGTACCCAGTGGCGTGCCATAATTTGAGGCAAAATAGGGGCTTCATTTTTTAAACATTAAATACAATATTATGCATGTATTATACACATAAAATTTCAGTTCAATATCTATATTCGTTCAAAAGATATTTATTAGGGAAATAATTGTATTTATTGAAAATTACAACGCCCTGTATCTTTTAAGCAAAGGCTCTCATGACAAATGTTTATATAACAAAATATTCTTAAATTTGTACGAGGAACACGCTCGCTCATTTATGACATTCCATCATGTTACACCCTGTATAGTGGTGAAACTGTCGCGCATAATTCCAATTATTAACGTAAATATTATATTTATGGAAATGACTTTGACGTTGAATATTCCGAAATGATTATGTTCATAGTTTTAAGTTTCTCTTCTTCTTTCTACTTCGAAAACAATGACTCAACTTTTTTACGAATTAAGTTAAATGAAATTTTCTTTCGATTATGTATGTATAAAATTTCGATATGATCAACTGATCATGGGATACTATAGAAAACAGATGAAAGATGCATTTGGTGGTGAATTTTACTGACCTTTAGGTACAAGGGAATTGATGGAACGGGCTTGTTACCGATAATTCATTTTTCGTTATTTTTTTATGGCATTTAATAGAATTCGATCATCTAGATAAGCTGTTAAAATTTCAACTTCATAAGTATATCCAATCCTTAGATATTCAATGTTAAAGATTGAGTATCAGTATAAAGCGCCTCGCCGACTCATGACGTCATTCTGCATAAACGCTATTCATTTTAAACCAGCAAGAAGATAAAAAAGATATAATTTAACAATCAAACGCCGTTTCCAAAGAGAAACACAATAAGGCATCTGCACGTAACGTCACAGCTAACCTCAAAAATACACATTTCTTAACATTTATAAGTATTACGTAGCTATTATTAAAATTTCTGCCTGGTTCCCATACTTTCAACCAAAATCTAATTCAATGTAAGGTTTATGAAGTTTTAAATACTTTATCCCAATAAAATAGGACTCTTTTTGTAGGTTGGATATCCAACCTGTAATTAGCAGGCTATTTTTATTAATCAAAAATTTTGAAAAATTATTTGCGTGAATTTTTAAATGTTTGCTTGGAGTCAGTACGGCTCCAAGATAACAATGTGTATACAAACATTAAGAATGAGAATAAACTTGAAAAACTTAAAATTTGGGGTTATGTTAGTTACATGATGCAGATGCCCTACTAACACACGCTACACGATTATTAAATCTCGACTGTCATCTAATTAGCATCTGCAAAGTGACGTCACGCGAAGCTCCACCCCGTTTTCGCACGGTCCAACTTTGGTAATTTATTTAAGGGCTTAAATGTCCTAATAAGAACCTAAAAATTTGGAAATGGCTTTAAAAAGTGTTCTACTTTCGATTTTTAAAATAAAATAAAAAATGCTGAACGGACCTATTGCAAATATGTATTCTTTATTATTTAAATAAATGGACCGACCTTAGGAGGTCAGCTAGAAAAAAATCCAAAAGAGCAAAGTAAGGACCACCCTACTGTAGATACTAACAAATGAAAAATCAGGAGTGAATGGAAGAACTCAATTGTTAACATTCTCAAAAATTAAATGTATGGATGGATATTATTGAAAACTAGTTCATTGTTCTATTTTTCGTAAATCGTAATCCCAATGCAGACGAGTGTCTTCAATTATTACAAAGTGACGCAGTGACTATGCATAGAACAGCTTCCATATTACTTCCACATCCAGTGGAGGTATAGTAACGACAAAAAAATTTTTAAAAATTTTTATTGTTCCAATAGGCTTAAAATGTCATGAAACGTCGAGATTTTAAGTTTGAGCTAAAAACAATTTCTGTCTGTCGGTCTCTCTGTAACGTTTTTTTGTGCGCACGTTTACTCTGGAACCGTTTAAGATATTGACTTGAAATTTGGTACACATATGTACTTTAACGAGATCTGGAACTAGAATATATTTTCATCTTGTTCCGTCGAAGGGTTGGGATGTAAATTGGGGTAAATGGGTAAATCAAGCAGGTAAGATTCCATAAAATTGGTATTTAGTGTATACAAGAGAAGCTAAGGTCTCAAAAAAATTTTTGGCATTAGCCACCCCCATTACCACCCCCACCTCATTATTAAAGGGGATGAAAAAGAAATTGTGATTTAGTGTAAGTACAAGAACCAGAAACCTCAAAATATTTTTTTACTTCATTCACCCCCACTACCACCCCCCTATAATCACCCCCCACACCACTACCGATGTGGGGTATCGTTTTATGGTTTTTTGGGGTAGAGGATTTTAAATATTATATTATTAAAGTTCCATAAACAATTATTTCCACATACAAAATATTTTCGTTTTGAGTGACTTGGATAGAGAATCTGGATGTGAAAGTAGTGATTCCTTGGGCAGCGATTTTTTAATAGATTATAGATATAGACTCGTATAAAGCATGGACTCCAAAACTTTAAGTTTATATCTAAATTATTATATTATATGAATTTGATAACGTAGTAGATTTATTTTAGCATGTGTTGAACTTTGGAAGAAAAGCCCGATATTGCAGAAACCATATTAATTCATAAAGTGACTAATTATTCAGCCTCTATTAGTACTGAATGCAGATAAATGGTGGGGGGTGGCATTGGACTTAGGCTTTTAGCCACAAAATTTGTATGTTAAGTTTATATTTTTGGCCGGTAATTGAACATTGTTAATTTTTTTAAAAGAATTGTTCTAGAATGTCTAAAATATTTGCAATAAAAAAATATGTGATTTAGGTCTTCAATGGAAACACCATCACAAGTGCAAAGAGGAGAATTTTTTACGCCAATTATGTATAAGCGGGAGGGAAAACAGCCATGGTTTAACTTTAATCTAGTAATCGTGGATGAATAGAACTTTGAGACTGAGTGGTTGAATATGTGAATATATTGTCTTTGGAAGTTTAGTGTGAATTAGTGTATAGTGATTATGAGACGTTTTTGTAAAATTGGATCAGTGTAGTTTCCACTTTGCGCGAATATCATGCTTGTATATGTTGATTAAATCCTCATTAGTAACTACGTTATTCATTTCCTGAAGAGATATGGCTTCTTTAGCGAATTTGTCTGCAGTTCTATTTCCTGCAATCCCGGCATGTCCCTTTGTCCATATGAAAGTACACTTGTACCAAATTTATGCAGAGCCACTACCTTCTTTTTAATTTAAAAAAATACATGATTGTTGCATGACTTATAACTGACATTACTAATCGCTTGTAGAATCGATTGTGAATCCAATACAATTACATAATTACATTTACTTAAATTATTTTCTGTTATATAACACAAACTACATATTGCATACGCTTCGGCTGTATTGAGTAAGTGGAGCTTATATCTGGCAGTGCAAATCTAAAAGATTGTTTATTATTAGATACTAAGAACGCACACTCTGTACCTTCACTGCATTTGGAACCGTCCATATAAATAACTATGTCTTTATTGTGGCTGCTCAATAAGGACCTCAGAAGGTTATTATTGACTCTGGGAATAGTTGTAAAGCTAGGAAATATGACTGTTGGCTTGAATAATAAAACATCATATTCTAACATGAAGATCGGATCACTACATGTTATAAATTTTCTATATTTGCTTGTGTCTGTGGGTGCATCTGCCAGTGGAGGGCTATTTTTGTGTTCCATAATTTATTAGTAAGATTTTTTGTTGAAACACTATATATATTATTCAGAATTATATTACTATTATATAATCTCAGTTTAACAATAAATTTACAGGCTAAGAATTGTCGTCTTAGGTTCAGGGTAGATTCTTGATCCTCACCCAGAATACCAGTGCTCTTCATTATATTAGTACTAAAGGTTCATGAATAGGGATCTACGTCAATTGGACGCGCGACAATTGGACGCGTGCCACAATTTGACGCACGCGACAATTGGATGCGGTAAAATAGGACGTGTAACATTGGATGCGTTTTTAAAAAAAATCATATATACACACTCTAACCTAACATAATCCAGCCTAAATAATAATAATTACAGACCAACATAGAAACAGACTCATCATGAAAAAGAGGTTACAATAAAAATATGGTTAACATAAGAAAATAATCATCCAAAAAAATTAGCAAAATATAATAACATAGAAATTATAAAATTATAATTTATTTACACGCAGTTGCGCAATTCCTATTAACACGTCCTATTTTACCGTATCCAACTGTCGCATGCGTCTAATTGTCGCTCGCGTCCAATTGTCGCGCGTCCTATTGCCTGCGTTCAATTGACGGGACACCCATGAATAGACATTTGTCGAATAATGTCCTCCGGTCATTAAAAATTGTCGAATATTGCAGCTAATGTGACTTTTCACCATCTATAGTTCTTATAAGGTAAGAACAGAAAGAAAGCAGGTTGCCTGCATACTGGTAGCCGGCGCTGATCAGCGCCAATAAATAATAACGTTTACTAATGATACCGCACACAAATAAAGCAGGTTGGAACTTGTAGCCGGTACGAACCGGCGCTGGCAATTTTATCGGAATGAATTTTTCGTTCTTGGTTGCTAGGCGCTGGTTATTCCCTTTAGTGGTTTATTTATATGTTTGATTAATTAAATAAGTATGGATATTGATACTGAGATATTAATCCCATAAGTTTTTGACAAACGATGTTCAACTTTTTCCAAAATATAATTTTCGATATAAAAAATCATTTGAAAGTTGAAAAAAATTCTGGCGCAAATTGGCCTCGGAGTAAAAAATTGCAAAGAACAAAAGATAGATACTTTTTGGAGTAGAATCGAAAAAGAGGGGTTGATTATATAAAAAGACATGTTACCCCGTAGAAACCCCATTAAACCCCATTAGAAGTAAAACCCCATTATGTAGAGCCCACAAAACTGAAAAACTTTTGTCTGAAACTTTTTTTGATTGGACGTCATGGGAAAGCGTCACATTCAAGAATTATTTGAGCCATATAGCAAAAATGGCTGCCCTTGCACTGCTGCAACCCGGATTGCCATGACTGACTACACACGTTCAGAGAATGACTTGATAAGCATACTCACCAATTTTTGACTCTCCAGCTTATGTGTTCCATTTTTGTAGGTGGGCTCTTGTGCTAATAACCATTCTCATATATTGAAAAAGTCGTTATTCATGCCGTTTTAATTCACCAAATAGATGATGATATTCATCAAAAACTATTACTATGGTTTATTGGATGTATTCCGTGTAGTTTTCGATTCAATCTCAAAAATACATTGTCAAGCAAAAATAAATCATCATCAGACGACGAATTCGACACGTTTACCCGCAGAGACCTCAAAATGAACAAGCAGATTGGACCTGCTGGTAAGCATTCATTATGTGCACCTCGAATAGCAGGTAGGCGCTGGTTATAGGAGCTGAAAATCGGTGCTTGTTTACCTGATTTCATTCTGTTTTTACCTTGACATTATATATTATGGAAATATTTTCAAAATCTAATACAAATTTAAAGGTAGAAATGTTGTGGATTTTTCTATTTTTATTAATTGTGTCTCATTACCAAGCGCAACATCTGTTAATGAATTAATAACACTAACACAAGTTAAATAAATCTATTAATTTATAAACAATAACTCTAGTTGTAAATTAGTGGCGTAAAAATAGTGGATTTGTCTACATCATCAATTCTCACAACATCTCTGCTACTCTTTTAATTCATTTAAATTATGGCAAAAATATTATTTATTTATCTGAATATCATGCAAACAATCTCATTATGGGATATGCAAACATCCGTCTTGTTAAAAAATTGATTTTCTTCTAAACTCTAAATTTTCTCCTAATCCAGCAGAAAAAGAATCATTAGAAATTTTAGTAAGAATTTTTAGTTTTACATAAAAAAAGGTACATAAATAATTGTTTAAAGCGTAAAAGTTGTGTTACAAATCATCAGCATTTTCGTAATATTACCTTTTTGCTGTTTTCCTAGCTCTACTTCTTAAGGGGTATGAAATTTTTTTGTTAATTTTCGTACTGTTGGTCGAGTTACGTCTATGTCTGCATATCTTTCAGTAAGACCCAATATACATTTTTTTTATTGGTAACTAATTTTTTCGATTCCCTCGTATGGATTTTTTGTGAGAAAAAGACTTTTTCTACGATTGTGATGAAAGTCAAATTTTCTAACTTCAAAATGACTGCAGAAAATATCACTTTGCCGCATGTCTTGATTACGTCTTCACAGACCGGAATAAAATAGTGTGTTTATCTTAAAGAATTTTATTTTACTTACTGGTAATAACAATTAAATTGTATAAATGTACATTAATTACACATAAATTGCAATTACTAAGTCAAATTTTCTAACTTCAGAATGACTGCGGAAAATGTCACTTTAAATAAAATCTGGCAGGCAACAAATTTAAAAGACTTTAAAACAGTAGAAAAAATAGTATGTAACACACATGTGGCAAGCTTCATTGCAAAACTCGTATACATTGTTTTGCAATGAAGCCCTTGCCACACTTGTATTACAATGTACTATTCTCGAAAATTTGCGAATAAAAAGTACACTAAATAAGGCGAGCCACCCCCATTACCACCCTCACCTCGTTATTAAAGGGAATGAAAAAAAATGTGATTTAGTGTGTGTACAAGAACCAAAAACCTCAAAATATTTTTTTACTTCACCCACCCCCACTACCACCCCTGTCACTAGTTCCACCCCACTACCGATGTGGGATATCTTTTTATGGGTTTCTAGGGCAGATGATTTCAAATATTATATTATTAAAGTTCCATAAACAATTATTTCCACATACCAAATTTTTTCGTTGTGAGGAACTTGGATGGAAAATCTGGATGTGGAAGTGGTGATTCCTTGGGCAGCGCTTTTTTACTAACTGTGTCACATTACCAAGCGCAACATCTGGTAATAAATTAATAACACTAACACAAGTTAAATAAAACTACTAATTTATAAACAAGAACTCTAGTTGTAAATTGGTGGCGCAAAAATAGTGGATTTGCCTACATCAATTCTCACTACATCGCTGCTATTCTTTTAATTCATTTAATTATGGTGAAAATATTATTTATTTATCTGCATACCATGCAAACATAATATTATGAGATATGCGGACATCCGTCTTGGTGAAAAATTGATTCTCTTCTAAACTCTAAATTTTCTACTAATCCAGCAGGAAAAAAATCATTAAAAGTATCAGTCAAAATTTTTAGTTTTACTTAAAAAAGACAATTATCTTATAACACATTTGATGGCATTCAAATGTCTACTTTTACTGTTGACCATTGTTTACGATTTTATAATTTGAAGTTTCTTAATCCCAGTACCTACAATTTTATGTGAAACTAGATCATTAATCATAAAATTAATATTCACTAAATACGATAAAAGAACCTGCCCTCATTTTTTTTTCTTTTTATCAAACAAAATTTTATACGGCGAGCACCTTCTGCATTTTGTAACTTACGAGTAAATAATCGTTTAAAGGCGTAAAAGTTGTGTTACAAACCATCAGTGTTTTCGCAATATTACTTTTTTGCTGTTTTCCTAGCTCTACTCCCTAAGGGGTTTGAAATTATTTTATTAATTTTCGTACTGTTGATCGAGTTACGTCTTAGTTTGCATATCTTTCAGTAAACACCAATATACAATAGGGAACTTGCCCAAAAAATAAAATTCAATTAAAATACTCAAAATCGTAAACTAACATCATTAAAAACCACATAGACAACAAAAAAAATCTCTTCCAGAAATATAAGCGATTAAAATCTGTCTAATTTTACCCAGTCTTGAAACGTCACGTCAGATAGAGAAAGTTGGGCGACTGCGTCAAGCGACACCGATTCTGCTTTGGCTTTGATAATTCCGCATGCGCATGCGCATTTCTCAGAAACAACTAGCAGTGAACACAATCTAACCTAAAATTTAAACACTACTCCGTGTAAAAACCTATAGCCAGATACGTATTCGCTGGACAAACATCTTCAATATTCGTTGATTTTGAGTGATATTTGTTATTTTTATATAAGCTTGTGTGGTAAACATGTTAGTTAAAAATGACATGCAGGTTTTTCAAATGGACAGATAGACAATTTACCTAGTGTAGATATTAGTCTATGTAATGAAGCATTATAAGACGACTTTTTTGTAAATACTTCATGCAAAGACGAGATTACCTTCTCCGCCCGTTTTCGAAGGTGCTGAACACGATGCAAGTGGTGGGAGAAGTTTTTGACCGCCGCAACCACCTGAAACGGCCACCCCTTGTATGGATTTTCATATATAAACGGGTCTGGGGAGTGATTTATCGGCGAGCTATACTTGAAATAACATGAAAGGGAGAGAGAGTAGAGTAAGTGAAATTCAGACAGCAAACCTAAGGGGTTAATTAAACCCTCCCGAGGGGTGGAAAATAATTTTTTTTTCAAATGATTCGGATCAAACACGGATCCCCATTATTGGGTCGCTGATCACGGGAAAAGTATTCATCTTTAGCTCCCTCAAACGGTGAGTGAGGGATGGTTTCTGCCCGTATGAGGGATGAGGAGCTAAAGATGAATATTTTTCCAGTGGTAAAATAAAATAAGCTTTAAACACTGACCTGTAACCTGTAATATAATATCTTATCTAAAAATGCAATTCTTGGTATTTTGGTTATACTTAATATAAGTACCTACATTAAAATGAACTTCACATACATAAATGGCGTTGTTCTTTCCAGAAATATCTCCTATATTATTTCTTCTGCATACTATTAGCCAATTTGATCGGCGATTTTTATCTTTAGGTACGCGAATAAAAATTTTATTTGCTGATTTAATAGTTGTATTATTACACAATGATACTATAGAGTGTTTATAATAAGTATTTTCCATTTCTCAACACAAAACAGATTCATAAACTAAACAAAATCTTCAAAATACGCCACATAGTACACGTGAATACACAATACAATATGTTCACACAAGCAAACGTAAAAACGAAAATTAGGTTAGGAGGTGTTACAAAACTGAAACGCAAATTAGTCTCAAACAGTCGCCCAGTCTGAGGGACACGACGCGAGGCTAGTTTTCTCGAAGTGACGTCACAGTACTTTTCGCGAGGATTTCAACTTTAATTATTTATTGCAAAGTAGGTACAGCGATTTAAGAGCTGATATTCGGTGTGGTGTGTTTTTATACATAAACACACACTTTAATGAAATAAAAAAAATGGACAAGTTCTCCAGTTTATTGCTAACTGAACTTCCAATTCCTTCGTATGGATTTTTTGTGAGAAAAAAACTTTCTCGAAAATTTGAAAATAAAAAGTACACTAAATAAGTAGACTACATGAATTACATTATTTTACGAAAATTTTACTGTCTTATTCTACCTCTGCTTAACCGCTTTGAAAATAAAGAAAAAATGTAGGTATCATAAACTATAGTGCACAAGCATTCTGACTAAACTAGAAGACAGTTCAGACATTACATATGCGTCTGTAGAATACCTCAGTTTAAAGAAAGGAGTCTATCCAGAGCACGTTCGTTATCGAAGGATCGATGTTATCACCTATTCTCTTGATTTTCTATTTACTTTATGTAAAGTGTAATCTTGTACAGACGCTTTGCCAATTGCAGACTCTCCCAATTCCATCTCTTCTAGCAAGCTTGGTTAATTTAGATTTCAACATAATCTTAGAACTGGATTCAAACATAATCTCGTTGAAATCGTTGTTTAATGTGAATCCATCAGTGTCGGATCACATGACGCAGTTCCGCGGTGGATCTAAATTAACTGCTTAAAAATATGACAAAATCACAAATTGTCGTCTCCCGGATAATTAAAAGTTATAAAAAATGTGTTCCATGATTTACTTAATTAAATAAATATAGGCAAGTATACAGTATACGTATAAATTAGGAAAAAATTACTAAAAAGACAAGAAAATGAGAACCGTCGACGACGATGGTCATAAATAATGCATATAATTGTAGTTATATATTTACTCTCATTGTTTATTGTTTGAAATGTTTAGTTATCAGAATGTAAATATTAATGAAGATAGTAAAAATATTTTTATGGCCCATTCGATGAAGGTATTTACCTACAAAAACTTGCAAAATGAAAAATTTTTTTTAATGAGTTCATGAAATTGTATAGAATAATATTCTATATTCTAATATGTAATAGAATAATATCCTACATTTCGCTCGGATGCACAACATAAAGAAAAAATGAAAAAAAAAATTGTTTCATCCATTTTCTCAAAATTTTTAAATTAAATCAAGCTAGGAAAAAATAAAAAATACAGATGCGTAGATCACGTATTTACGAACAAAAAATCTCCTAACAGAATTTATAGTTAAAACCACGGTTTTCCCGAAAAAAAAAAAAAAATAGTCAAGTGTAACGCTATAACTCGGAGCGAGATTCATGCGTGCGCGCGCTTGAGTACGCATGACTGTGACACCGACGCACTGAACTATATGTCACTAAATCAGAATTTGTTCAATATATATGAATGTTGGTTTATATAAAAGATGGAAATTGTAGCTTTCTGATGCTTTTTTGTTTTAAAAAATACAAGCAAAGGATGGATGGGAAAAATATACTTATATATATTATCATGCCCGAACTCAATCGTCGGAATAAAAAATATAGAAAAAAATAATAGAAAAAAATAAAAGCCCTTCAAACAAATTCTTTTTTCATTGAGATCTGTTAATAAGTGTGTATACTTCATGATTATTATGGTTTATTAATTTGTAGTAACGTGGATTCACAAAAAAGTACATCTCAAATCATTTTAATTTCCTTGCTTGATGATTTTCTTGATTAATATATATATATATATTGGAGGCTGTAACTTGCCGAGAACTTGGAAAAAATAAAATACCGTTATTTTGGAAAAAATGTATACTTTTCGAATGTTCAAACACAAATTCGTTTACTAGTTTACTTGTATGCATTTTTTCGAAAATATGATCAATCAGATCATGATAAAAAATTGCGATCTTATCCTCATAACTATGAAGATATCTTTAACAGTTTTGAATATAAATTCTGAAACTTTTCCAATACATTAACAAATGTATAAGGCATCCATTGGATGTAGCTGAAATGTGGATAGGTACACCTGTAATAAATACAGTAAAGGCACGTAAAAATTCTTGCGAGCGATTCAGCGGCTATGTGTGGTGTCGTGTATGCTTTCATAATTATATATTTTCCCTCCATACTCACAATTCATCCTCCTATTCACTAAGAAAAATGTTAAAAATATATACTATTTTCTCCCAGCAATAGCGATAAATTTTATTAGGACATTTTTTGTTCAGAAACACGTGGTCTATAACCTGTATTTTTTATTTTTTCCTACCTTGACTTAATTTCAATATTTTGAAAAAATTGATGAAAAAAAATATTATTATACTCTTCGCAAATACGAAAACGAAGAGTATATTGCATTTGATCGGCACATTTCTAAATCCGTAAATATCGCTAGCAGACAAAAAATTTTCATATCATTGTGTTAGCGAACGAATTCTGAACAACTTTCAAAATTTCCGTCCGTCTGTTTGTCCGTCACGTTTCTTGTAAGCATGATAATTTAAGAAAAAAAAAGTCCGATTGTATTGAAATTCAGAAAGTATGTTAGCTAGAGGAGAGACCGTATTTTTAAAGAGGAGAGATCGTATTGTTAAAAAAAAATGAATCAATAAATAATAATTTAAATTAAAAAAAAAAAATTCTTATTTTTTGTCACTTGTACTTAAATAGAAATCTTACGAAATGTTATTCTCTATATTTTTTTTATACGTTTTATTAATATACAGGGTGTTTCAGCTAAAAGTCCCCAGGTCATTATCTCGTAAAATAATAAAGATACTTAAAATTTGTAAATCGCAGATAATTGACACCAAAAAAGGTCTTAAACAACTGCAGTTTGAATTGTTCCTTCGCAGTGCACATATATGGCGCT
Source organism: Rutpela maculata (assembly GCA_936432065.2). Lineage (NCBI taxonomy): Eukaryota > Metazoa > Arthropoda > Insecta > Coleoptera > Cerambycidae > Rutpela > Rutpela maculata. The sequence continues at coordinate 203,609,759 of OW386286.2, read as the reverse complement.
GCGGTGAGAAATAATTTTTCGATGGCTGGAACGTTGAAACATGATTCATACGATTAACGAATAAATTGTGAATAATTTTGACTATGTAAAAAATTTTGTAAATATCAGCCGTTTTTGAGCTACATGAATTTTTTTCTCCATTTTTTGGTCTCTGTAAATTTTGAAAACTACTGGAACTTTTCTGTTTATCATTTTAGAACACCAATTATTTAGAACTTTTATCTTATTATATTCCATACTTCTTATATTATTACATATTTTGAAAATTTTTACTAATTTCAAATTTTAAAAATTAGTTGCATTTGAAAAATTCTGAAAATTACCAATATTGTAGAAAAAGAAAAAAACTACAGATTTTACTTAAACCGTTTTTCTTTATTGTTTACATTTTACGAATTAAAGTTGTCAGAACGGTAAAAATTTGTGCTTCGCTAAAAATTTTTGCAATTACTTTTCTCCCGGTTGCTGTGTAGTTAGTTAGTTACTATTAACATTGTAAATTAGAGAATTTCTCAAAATTTGCTTTAGAAAATTTTCTTCCAAGTTGAACTGTTTTAAAATTACAGCAGTTCGAAGTTTAAAAAATGAAATATTCGAGCTGCTGCAACTTATAAACAACGCAGGCCTGCAAAAAAATTCTGAGGTACTGACCATACCTATCCCTTGTAGTGGATGCGGTACACATCAAAAATTAGGTATATAATGCATTTTGTGAACGATTTCCGATGGGGAGCCACAAAAAATTTCCCTTAGAATTCAAAATGGCGCCCTTTAAAATAATAGATCCCCGAAACACATAAATCTTATACATTACCGCATTTTTTCGTGTTTGGTAACATTTGCGAATATTTACGACTTGTGGAACACGACATGAAGTCAAAATAAATGAAAGACATAAAATGTAGGAATAACAAACAAATGATTTATTCATTTTTTTTTTTAATATTGAAAATAAACTCAAAACTTTCATTTACGTTAAGTTAAATTGCAACTGTAATATCATGTCCCGACCCAGTATTTAATTATCTTACTTAGAATTAATGCACTGTCCACGGCATGTAGTGCACATTAATGTGCAAGAAATGCCTACCGAAGCGCAACTGCACCTGCAGCCCTGCTTACACCCGCACTTTAATAGTTCCCTACAGGCTTCCCATATGGCAGGTTGACTAGTCCATTGTGGGGTTCACACTTTGTCTTCCTGTATCCAGCCCAGGTTAACTGGAGATGGTAATTCTTCAATAACATTGGCTGCTTGACCCCATATATGGCCGGCTTGGTAAGCCGCACGAAGTGTATGCAGCTTTAGTGCATCTGCAGTAGGCGGCAGGGAAGGCAGAGGAATCTTTTGAGGTTGTGCTGCTCGGATTATGGTCTATATTATCATAAGCTCCAACTGTAAAAATACCCCGGCGCAAGTTTCCAGGGCAAACTATACCCTCCTCCTTGGCCCGGCTTACAACAAACTGGCACAAAGACGTAGTGATTTCTGTAATTCTGTTACTCGAGACAGCGATTCCCAGTTTATGTAAATCATCGACAGCTGATTTTTGTCTTGACCGTCCATAAATAAACAAACTTAAGTATAGTGGTAGTAGTGCCTCATGTTGTTTTTTATTAGGTACTATGTTTCCCTTGGGAATGCGCTCATGATGATTAAAGGTAATAAGTTGGCTTATCGTGAGTGTCGGCTGCGTTGCTTTATTTGTGTCTCTAACAGTTGTACCATAAAGAATCGTGTTAACTGTAGCTAGCAACGCGGGCGTCACAGATATTTCTTGGGAGTTCTGCTCAAACTGGCCGGTAAATATAACAGAAGCCACCGAGATTTCTGTTCTAAGCCGTTTAATATACCTCATGAACCCAACACCATCTTCATCATAGTTCTCATCCACTGCGTAGTTGACGATGTTTGTCTTATTTCTTACTAGTTGGTACTCTTTTCCAGCGCGAAGAGATATGAGCTGGGGAAAATGAGCTTCAATTCTTTCGCGCAATCAGGATGTATGAGCTAGCAATCGATCACCTTTCGCAAGGAGTTGATTGAGTCTATCCTCATATATTTTTGTAAGATCTCGCATTCTGGGGATATAGTCGGCTGTTTCTGTCTCAAGTTTGTGTTGAACATAAGAAACAAGTTCAGCAATTGCAATGAGGTAAACGTGATAATGCATCGGCATTTGCAGATAAACTACCCTTTCGATATTCAATTTCATAATCATAACCAGAAAGTGTTAAAGCCCAACGAGTGACCCGAGCTGCGGCTGAAACAGGTATACTTTTTTTTGCCGAAAATAAACTGCAATGGTTGGTGATCAGTGACCAAAATAAATTTTCGAGCAAAAATGTATTTATGAAATTTCTTCACAACGAACATAAGCGCTAACGATTCCCTTTCGATATTTGAATATCTCTGTTCTGCAGGAGACAATGTATTGGAGGCGAATAAAACTGGACGTTCCTCCCCATTGATTTTATGGCTAAGTACAGCTCCGATACCGTAGCTACAAGAATCACAACTTACATAAATAGGTAATTCCGGATTGTAGTGCGTGAGAACTTGATTAGATGTTATTAATTTCTTACTAAGTTCAAAACTGTCATCATGTTCCTTTCTCCATTTAAATTTTACTTCAGCTTGGCAAAGATTATAAAGACATTTCAATTTGGCTGATAACATGGGTATAAATTTGCCATAATAGTTTAGTAAACCTAAATAAGATTTAAGTTGTGTTAAATTTTCAGGAATTGGGGCATTCTGAATGGCCTCAATTTTTTCTTTAGTTGGAAGTATCCCACGTTCTTCAATGACATGACCAAGAAACTCTACTTTTGGTTCATAAAATTTACATTTCCTTGAATTTACTTTGACATTGAATTCATTTAAACGCGTCATTACATCCAAAACATTTTTATGACATTCTACTAAACTGTTACCGCGAATTAAAATATCATCAAGGTAACAACTGGTTTTAGGTAAACCTGCTAAAATAGAATCCATTACAGTTTGGAAAATTCCCGGTGCTGAACTGATGCCAAATGTAAGCCTATTATATCTAAATAATCCCATGTGGGTGTTAATTGTAAGCAGCTCTTGAGATTTTTCACCGATAGGTAATTGTTGATATGTCCCCTTTAAATCAATGACACAAAAATACTTATTTCCACTTAATTTAGCAAATATGTCTTCTGGAAGCGGCAAAACACAATGACTTGTTTCAATAACTCGATTTGCAGTTTGCTTAAAATCAACACAAATTCTGACATCACTTGTATTCTTTTTTGGGACGACTACAATAGGACTGGCCCAATTACTCGAACTTACTTTAGTTAAAATGCCAGACTTTACCATTTTGAGCAACTCAGCTTCCACAACTGGCTTCAGGGCATAAGGCATATTGTATGCTCTATGAAAAATAGGCTTGGAATCATCTTTTAACCTTAGTTCTATTGGGAAACCTTTGATGAAAGAATTCGGTTCATCTTTAAATACTTTAACAAATTTTGTTTGGATTCCATTGACTAACTGATTTTTAAGTACCTCATATTTATCTAATTTGACATTTTTTAAAAATTCAGTTACACAATTGTCACTATTGACACTTTGTACTGACTGGCGTGGACTACTTACAGCTGACACAACACTATTTTTGTTTTCTTTTCTCTCAGGATGGGAATTGGGATTAGACAAAGACTTACATAAAATACTATGCTTCCAATAAGGATTTAAAAAATGTAGCCAATTTCTACCTATTAACGGTGTAAATTTACGTTCACTTTCTAATACTATCAAAGGTAACCTAAACAATTTGTTCTGGTAATTTACATTAACATCTACCAGGCCTATTATTTTAACATTTTGACCAGTTACAACTCTCAGTTTAAAATTTACTAAACTTAAAATTGAATTTGACAAGAATGATCACCGATTGCGTGAAATAACTTTTTGTTTTCTTCACTAGAAGCTGAAGTTGACGCTATGGGCAATGAATCTGGTTTGCTAGATTTTTTTTTCAACCTTTTCTCGAGCTCTCTCAAGCTTGGTACTGTTATATTGTAGAGCACATGATTTATGCCACTTTGCTTCTCGTGAGACAAATGTCGAAAAAACTCCACTTCCTTCGTTTAAAACCGTTCAATTTACACTCGGGAACAATTTTCCCAAACGATGAAATTCCTCCAAATTGTTTGCTAGAGTTATTTCGCTGTGCGATATTTTTGTTGAGAAATGGATTTATAAGAGGTTCTCCTGTTTCGCATTGGCACAAACAGCATTTCATTCAGTCTGTGATTTTAAACTGTAAAGGTCCTAGTGCCTCAACAGCCGCCACTTTCAATTTTTTTTATACTTTCGGAGGCATTTTGAGTTAAATATCCGCAACAAACAGATTGTATAATTTTGGGTCCTATTTTTGTATTTAAACGATATCAAACCTTTGAATATGTATATTTATAGAACAATAAACTTTGACACATGAATTTGCCTGCAACAGGTGCTGCGGTTCTTACATTCCTATACATTCTCGAACAACTGAACAACTCTGTGGGATAAACGCGTGCGCGGTTGTCATGACGACGGTGCGTGCATGGAGTTGGGATAACATACAGGGTGTCCCTTCGTCATAGTTAATTAAGGATTTCCATCAAAAGTTTTTGTATATTCTCATTGAATTCTGAATTAAGATTCCCTATTTTGCTTTTATTGAATACCCAGATTCATGGGGTTATAACGGCCAAAAGTTTTGCTGTTCAAGAGCTGAGGAATCACTGGCTACTCTATTTCAAGGTTCCGAGAACACAATCTCATGAAGTTCCCTGTTCAGATTCTTCACATTCTTCTATTATATTCCCAGTTATGTGTTTACGGGGTTGTGTAGTAGAAGGGTTTGTTGCTGGTGCGCTATAAACTTACTTGATAACAAATTAACAAGGTTCTGAGAGCACAATCTAATTTATTCCCCAATCGAGAGCCTCCTATTTTTTTCATTAAATTCTCTGGGTTGTGGGGTTATAAGGATAGGACTGCCGTTGAAGAGCTATGGCACTACAGGGTGCTTGATTTCAAGATTCTAATGTCACAATGACACGAATTAATATAAATAAGGAGATTCAAAAAAAATCCCTACTTAGAATCTCATTTTTTTCCGTTGGATCTTCAGAGTTAATGGGCTACTGGGTTATGAGATGCTGAGGTTATGGAATTATGAGATTGTGGATGTTTGACACTCAAGTACAAGGAGTCGAAGTCACAATCTCATTAACTACCCAATCAAGATTCCCTACTATTTTCATCGGACTCCCATGGTAATGTGGTTGGGGGATTATGGGGTTTTACGATTTCTTTGAGTTGTGAGGTCAATACTGAAGTACCACAATATTACTAGGGTGAAGTTTTAAAGCTGAATGACTTTTGAAATCTGATTTAAATGCGCTGGGTAAGCAATATTACGATCGACTTTTTTGGTGTTAAAAAAAAATCGGACGTGCTGGGGAAAAACTAAGGTCAGATTCGTATTCAGCGGCTCAAAATAGAGGGGATAGATATGGTCAGTACCCCAGCACAGACCCCTTGGGGTCTGTAAAATTGATAGAGCAAGAAAATTGTTTTAACAAAATTTTGGAAAATTTTATAATCTACAATATTAATAATAGCTTATTAGAAGCTATTGGGACAGAGTTAATTGCAAGAATCTTCAGTGAAGCAGAAATGTTCTCATTTTTGAGAGAGTGTAAATCCTAAAGTATTAGCAATACGAAAAATTGTTGTGTTGGTAGATCAGTGAAAACTCGAAAAGTTTTAAGGCAATAATCCCACGTTAAGTCAATTTTATCGATTTATGGAAAATTCGTTCCAAAACAAAGAACATAATTAAATTAGTCTAAAACTCCTAGTATGCTCGTGTAACATTTTAGGTAATAAAGGAGATGCACCAATTTTTTTTTCACTTACGGTATTTTCAGCAGAAGAATACTACTTAACCGTTTTTTGACATAACCTTTTATGGAGGTGTAGTGGAAAAATTTGATTTACATGAAATCATACCTTTTCACAAGTAATCAGCATTTAAATATTTTGTGAATTATTACAGGACACACTGAATATTGTTAGATCAGTCAATTTTTTTCATTTTATACATGATTATTTTATGAAATAAAATGCTGGTATCTAATTGTTTCTATGTCAACTACCAATTACACTCCTATATTTACACAACGAAAAATTTTCTCTTTCTGATGTCACCGGAAATTAATCTCTTTTGATTCCCAGATCTCATTTATTTTCAATTAAAATAAAATTCGTAATGAGTAATATTTCTAACGATTTCTACTAATATTGAATGTACATAAAACTGTAGTCAAAGTAGTGATAAGCATACTTAACAATCGTTTCAAAATGTTAATTCTTCCGGTGATGTTGGAATTAGAAAAGTAATGAAATATTAACGGGACAAAGAATTAATAACTATAGATAAATAAAAAGCATTAAGATTCGAGTTCATGTATTCATTTGAAAAAGAAACACAAAAACTAATACTAACACAAGAAAACCTGAGACACCAACCAGTAGAGGACCATTGGAATGCAATTAGAACAACAATCAAAGAAGCAGCGGCGACGATAATAGGTAACAAAGAGAAAAAGAAAAGAGCAGCCTGGTTTGACGAAGAATGTAGGGATTGCAATACCGGTTAACCGGTTAACCGGTTAACCGGTTATTAGGACAAAAAACACATGATGATAATTACCGGTTATTCTAATTTTTTACCGGTTATTTCGGTAAATTCTAAACTCAGGATAATGTCACGTATTCAACGTTTCTATTTATGTCAGTGACTAGTATTCACTAAATATAGAGTGACTGTCCCAACACTGAGCACTTTTAACAATAAATAAATAATATTATAAAAAGTAAAACCCAGACACCAAGCTCTAAGAAATACAAGTAAGAGAGACATTGACAATATCGTGCGATAGGAAATTGAATATTTCACTGCCGCAAATATCCGTGGAATACATTTAGAAGTATGTTATTACCAATTCTTATTAACTTATCGACCCACCAATATCGATTAAGGAAGGACATCTTCAGCTGGTGGTATTCTATGCACATATATCAGACGACTAACAGATATAGCTTTGAAAAACTAACCATTTTAACAGGCCGTTTTTAAAAAATATTGTATTTTTAGATTGGGTATTCAGTAAATGCCCTATTTGAGTTTATGTTTATAATTTTTGTTATTTAAGTTGATATTTTTGTTATTTACAGAATAATTATTTATTTAAATTTATTTCATTTATATTTTTTCCTTTTGATAAAAAACCTTTGGTTTGTTCATTATATTATACGTATATAATAGTATATTATTCAGCGAACATATAATGATGGCTATTATTCACGAGGGTGAAGCTTAAGACACGAGCCGTAGGCGAATGTCGTAAATCACCAGAGTAGCCATTAATATGCGAGTAGAATACTATACTTTCTACACGACTATTAGATATTTCTGTTAAATTGTTTACTGAAGAAATTAATTAATGAATTATTTATATTATATTATTCTTTTTGAGTAATATGTAAAATTATAGTAAATAACGTTGACGTTTAAATTTAATTTGACACATAACGGCCTACTCAATCAAATTTAAAAACGAAATTGTATGATAAAAGAGGGTTTGTTTCTGAAACGCTAAATAGTTATCTATTCATAAATTTGATAATAACAGTAAAATTGTTTACACAATTGTAGCTATGACAGTTAACGAATAATTATATTTAAGGTTTCAGAAACCAGCCATAAATTCTACTAAAAAGTTGCGAGATTGCACTCGAATTGAAAAAATACCTGCCCGTGACTTCTTATAAACAACTGATTGTTCTTATTATTCACTAGTGAATACTGAAATCATTATTCACTGCAGGGAATAATGTATAGCATTATCCTTGAGGAAACACATACATAATGAGTACATTATTTAATAGTCGTAGGCAAAAAATTTTTTTGTCAAATTTAGATAATTTTGTACATGGAAAAAGATAATTGCCATTTTCGCCACCTTAATCATTCATTCTAAAAATTACCGGTAAATACCGGTTAACCGGTTATTTCCATTTTTATTTACCGATTTACCGGTTATTAAAACTTCCGGTAAATTGCAATCCCTAGAAGAATGTAAAAAGGCGATTGAAGAGAGAAATAAAAAACACAAAAAATACGTAGCAAGAAGAATCAGAGAAAGAAGAGCAGAGTTCGAGGAAGCTAGAAAGAGAGCAGATAAAACGTGTAGAAATAAGAAGTGAAAATACGAAAACGACCTTATCACAAAAATGGAAGAAGACTTCAGAGATAATGACTCAAGAGGGGCATATAGATACCTTAACAACATTAGAGGGGGATACAACTCCCGAACAAACCTATGCAGAAACGAAGAGGGACAAATAGAAAGTGATCCCAAAAAGGTCAAAAATATTTGGAACAAATATTTCCAAACTCTACTTGGGACACAAGAGGAAAACGAAATCAGACATGATATGAGTCTGAGTGCTGAAACGGAGGAAAGAATAGAGCCCCCCACACTAGAAGAGGTCAAACAAGCAATTAAAGCGCAAAAAAAATAACAAGGCACCAGGAATAGACGAAATACCTTCCGAAATCTTTAAATTAGGTAGCGAGCACTATTTGACGTAATAACGAACAAATTCCATTTTGGTTTTTGAAAATCGCACGAGAGGGAAAAAGTTCGAAGTGGTTGAATAATTTTCCTTTCCCTACCTCCCTTCCCTCCCCTAATTGGCCCACCAGCCCAATCCTCCGGCTCCATCAATTCTTATCTATTTCACCTACCTCAAAAAAAATCTCACCCCCCTTACTTCCTATTTTCGTAAAAAAATTAAGGAATTACTTTTTTGTGTATTCGTGTTAGGGCAAAAAAACGAGTATTTTCAAAAAAATTGTACACGAAAAGTTACCGTCCGATTTGAAAAAAATTATGCGCTTCCGCGAGATCTTCAATTTTTAATTTTACTTTTTTTTCATCAGGTCAATAATAACGAATCTAGGAAAAAAAAGCTGTGGAAAAAAATCCTCGGAAAAAAATCCTGGAAAAAAAGCCGAAGGAAAAAAAAGCCGGGGAAAAAAAATCCGCGGATAAAAAGGCCACCTTATATAAAACACATTGACACAAAAAACCATCAAATATGTAAACAGATGCGACCCTGGGAATGGAAAAAAAACCGCGGAAATAAAATCCGAGGAAAAAAAAGCCGAGGAAAAAAAAGCCGCGGAAAAAAAAGCCGCATAGAAAACTAGAAGAGGTTACTAATTATGTGAAAAAAAATCAGTGTTTTTAGAAAGTTTAGTTAGTTTCCACACTTGCCATAACAAATAACATTTCACAGTATTCATTCAATAAAATCAGGTGAAATGAGTGCAATATTGGATCCAAAATATCGAAAAATTGTATTATACGTTACAAATTAGACATGGACAACAAATAAAAACTAATTATGTATGAGAAATAACTAACATATTTGTTTTATTTCTTCATCGGTAACATAACATATTTCTTTCATTTTAGAATAAATATTTTTGATGGAAACACTTTCAGACAGTTCAAATTATTAGCTAATACTCATCTTCATCATCAATATCATATTCTACATCACTATGAGAATCTCTAGTATTTTCAGACTTGTCATTGTCTGCTAAAAATATTTGCATGGTGGTAAAAATTTCGATGCACTGTTATGAACACCTCATTATGGTGATCATCCAGGATCACAAGGAATATCGCACATTACAGGCTGATAACATCCAATTTCAGTAACTGTCCAACCAAAATAGGTCACTAATGGAAGGTTGTGCTGTAAGATATGTGCTTGTTTTCATATCTTTTTTTAATAGTGCGCTCCTCTAAAAGCTTGCCGGAGCGCAGCTCGAGTCAGAGGCATACCAGTTTTTTTCGTAAAAAACCGCCATCGCAACTTACTTAATATTTTCAGTTGTCACGCCATTTGAGGGGATTAATCTGATCTATTGAACGAAAAGTATAAAATATCATCTTCTATAGTAAAGGTGGAAGATAGCACAAAAAAAACCTTTTTAAAACAATTTTGTTTTAAATAATTAACAATTCGAAATGTTAATCTACTCCCCATCAGTCGTGGATCTCATCACTTTTCACATCCTGTACAGTATACCGAACAAAGTGACACTAATCACAATGCTCTATCACAAATTTGCAGACGAGATGTAGTTAGAAAACCCGCTATATGTTACTCTGTATTATCGCAGAGTTTAGGCTTTTTTTTCCTCGGCTTTTTTTTCCGCGGCTTTTTTTTCCTAGATTCGTCGAAGTGAAAGAAATCTTGTTTTCTGTAAAACATCCTTTTCTTCCACGGCTTTTTTTTCCTCGGCTTTTTTTTCCGCGGCTTTTATTTCCTTCGGCTCTTTTTTCCATGATTTTATTTCCGGGGATTTTTTTTCGGCGGCTTTTTTTCCGTTTACCATAATAACAAAGTTATCGTGGAAAAACGTGTTTTTGCGAATTTTAAATGCGAATTCCTCAGCCACCCCATGTGATTAAGCTGAACTAAGTTGATAACGTGATAAAAGAGAACGCGTGTAACCGAATTGTCAAAAAAAAAAAAATTAAAAAAAGTTGGTTTCAAGACTCCTCTTTTTCTCGCCAGATCCGCTCCATTAAACCTCTTCTGGCTGTAAATCCACGTTATTTTATAAAAACTGATGTTGTCTCAGATTGCCACACTTCCACAATTAATAATACAACAAAAACTTGCCATTTTGTATGATATAATGTCCATAAAAACTCCAGTATTACGAAAAATTCAGTTCTGAGGTTCAATCAGTCGCCATTTGACAGCTAATGACAGCGGTTTTTCCTAAGGTTTGAGACCTGTGACGTCACGCGCAAGCGACCCATAAATCCGTCCTGCAAAAGCCCTAAGCCCACTTGTAACTAATAATTGTTTGAGCTTCCTTATCACATGTTGACAATTTGCTTCACAACTACTCGTAGTTGCACCTTCTTTATTTTCAGGACTAATATTGTTATTGACATAATTATGTAACAGGCACACAAAATAAAAAAGTGGTCTTTTTTTGGTACTTCATTGGGTAACCCATATGTATTTCGACGTGTTGAACACGAGTCAAGTGTCACGTTAGCTCCATTGGCTACCTTTTTTTTTTTTTTGTAAATCGCGAAATAACCTAAAAAAACTCACAATTTAGGTTCTTTTCTCGATTTACTAAAAATTGATGGATAACGGAGCTAAACGGATACATGTCTCGTATTTAGCATGTCGAAATACATGAGGGTTGCCCAATAGAATCCCAGAAACAGACCTTTTTTGTGTGCGTGTCTGTGTAATGTATGAATATCACCGGATCCTCCGCCATTTTCTAGAAAATGGCGTATGCAAATATGTTAAACAAACACACAAAAAAGTGAATAGAATTATATAACAAAAATATTTTTTAAGAAAAAGCTTTTATTTAAAAAACTACTAAAAAGTAAAAATATTTTTTTTAAATTCATACACCTGGAAACCAAAACCTTTGGGGACGGTCATATAGCGCTATTGCATAGTTGCTTTGCTCAATTGACCGCCATTTGCCGACTCGCTGACCTGGCCAGACCGCCACTGGTTTAAAATACTATTATGGTTTATGGTGTCTCATTGACAATTATTGCCGAAATAAAAAAAAATAGCTGTAACAATCTGCTAAATTACTTACTAACGAATTTTATTATTTTTTTGTTCTAGTAATAATGTAATTTTGAGTTTTGACCTCGGTTTTGACATATAATGTAAATGTAAAGTAAAAAATCGGCAGCTACTGGAAGCGGTTGAAACCTCCCCACACGGTGGATCCTTATCAGCTGTATTTGGATATTACATCGGAAATCAGAGCACTGAGCAAATAGATAAATTACACGTGACTTTGGAGCCATTTATTTCATGAACAAATATCGAACGAACTGAAGTGGACTTACAAGCAATCTATTAAAACATAACCTCTCATGTTTGTTTATGTTGCATGTTAATCAATTGCCGGATATTATAAAAGGGTATAAACAGATAACGTTTCGAAGATTTTCTAGAATATTGGATAACGAAAAAAAAAATAATAACACAGAATTAAGCCCAAATGACACTTTAACTTCGACAAGTCAATAACATTATGGACAGTTCAAGCAGACTACGCATGCGTCAAATTAAAATCTTCCTGCTCGATCAAAAAAGGTCGAGCAAGTCGAGCTTCGTCCGAGGCCTTTATTTTGTAATATTCGAACGTTTAAGATTTCGCTCAGTTATCTCGATTTGCAATAAACGATTGTGACGTGTCCCATCAATCAGACGTAATATCCGAACACGGCTATAAACAATTATTACCTTAAAAAAAAACAACTAAAATAAGTTTTGACATTGTCAAAAATATTTGGGTTGGTAACCTTTACGAATGTTGATTTTTAGGTTATGAAATATATTTAGGGATATAACATGTTTAAGTTTTTCAAGTTTATTCTCATTTTTAATGTTTGTATACGCATTTTTTGCTTGGAGCCACAGTGGCTCCAAGAAAATATTTAAAAATTCATGCAAATAATTTTTCTATATAGACCATCTTAGGATGACGTCACGATAAGTCGACCATATTGCCTGAGGGATAACCAAACTTTTTATTCCATTGTAAACAAAGAAGTAATCTCAGTTTTAAATGTGAAATAAAAATAAAATGCCATCTTTTTTTGCGATAAGATGCGATTGTGAGATAAGATTTATTTTGAGTGTAAAAAAAGCTTAGGAGAAAGGTAAAGAAATCACTTTCTGGCAGAGTCTATTGAATACTACATACGGATAATATAACAGGCTTATCACTGAAATCTAGCACTTAGTTATTTAAATGTAAACTTGCCTTGCCCATAACAATGAATATATTTGAGTTTATCTTTCTTGCACAAACTTCTTGCACAAATCCAGCCTCATAATATTTATATGCTTGTAAAGATTTGTGTGCCTTTAAATGCTTATCTGCATAGAAGCTGTAAGTCAGCACTAAGTAATTTACCATATTAACTACGGATACACAAGGTAAAATAGACAAATCTGCAGAAAGGTCTCCAATCTCCACTCTGAGGGTGTATGGGTCAATATTGTCTATTATTTTGATTTTCTCATTGTAGCGACACTTTACATCACCCATATTCACTATTGACATTATTACGAAAACATGCACAGTTTCTCAAGAAATCTAGAAAAAAATATATAAAACCACGCAAACTGCGTTTTGTTGTCCCTCAAGCAAAATGTCAAAATTGTCAAAACCATGTGACGTAAAATGGTTGATTAATAAAAATAGATTGCTAATTACAGGTTAGATTTCCAACCTACAAAAAGAGTCCTATTTTATTAGGACAAAGTATTTAGGACTTCATAAACATTACACTGTACTAGATTTTAGTTGAAAGTACGGGAACCAGGCAGAAATTTTAATAATAGCTACGTAATATTCTTAAATCTCAAGAAATATATATTTTTCAGGTTATCTGTGACGTCACGTACCATAACTTATAAATCAACATTCAACCCAAATATTTTTGACAGATGGCAAAATACGTTTTCCCCCAACAATAATACCAATAATATTTTATGGATGCTGTCATATGTGCACATATAACGAATTATTTTTAATTTTTTTAACGGAAACCAAATCGAAAGGGTGAAAGTGTGATATATCGTTGAAATTGGAATTTTTACTGCTTTTCAATGGTTCGATTACAAATTGTAAGACTTGTTGTGCCAAAATAGCACTAAACTTAATCCGATCTCAACCAAATCCTTTTCATATCTTCTGGAGCACTAAAGGAACCCTCATGCAAAGTTACATCCAAATCCGTTTAGTAGCTTCGCCGCTATCGTGCTAACACACATACACACACACACAGAGACATTAGTCACAAACCACTTTTTTGGGTTCCTGGGACCTCAAAACGTAAAGATTTGATGTTATCTCAATTTTCGATTTTGGACCCACAATTTTATTGTGGGGAGGTTAAAACAATTTATTCAAAAGTGAAGTTAAATATGCAACCGCATATTTAAATTGCACCATCTGTACCGCTAAATGCTTATAGAATATTTTTGACCAACTGCCTAATTAAGAAATTACAACAGATTCATCTCAAATCATCATTTACGCTAAGTACGACTCTGCATCTACCTGATTTATGATTGTTCTGTTCCCTAGCCCAGTTCTCCACAGTAGTGGGTACGCACAGAAAATCTTCCATTTCCGTATAATAGGTGTCGTACGTATCGATCGCTGCCCGATACTGTAGAATATTTATCCACAAATATTTGGCATTATTGCTATCAATATCGATTTATTCAATCAATCAATATTTGTATTTATCTACAATTTTTTATTACTGGTTAAATTAAAATAGTTCAGTGTTACAACGGACGCACATGGATGGGCGTGGTGTCGGCCGGTTCCCCTCGTACATCCGAGAGGGAGACACTCGCGTCAGTGTCAGGCGAGTAAACGCTTGGAAGCTTCAGCCAGAAAGAGGAGAGAAAGATTGTTTCATTTCACTTAATAACATCATAAACAACACGTGAAATCACAGCGGTATAAAAGTTAATACACGGAACAGTTCCACAATAAGTAGAAGTCTTGTGACAGTGCAGTAACACGAGGAAGTACGTTAATAAGCAAGCCAGATGTACATATTTTGTGAAACAAAGTGAATATACAAGTGCAAATGAAGTGTTCTTTAAAAATAGTTTGTTAAGTGCAGCTTTTGATTTTGAATAAAAGATTAAAATGAGTGAAATTGACCATTACGCCGGCAGCCAGATTTTCGCCGGCCTAGCTCAGTATACAGGGTTAGCTACTGATCAGCTGAACTTTATTATAAGCCAACTTGTTGCTTTAGGGTTAGCAACCCTTTACCGCACCGTCTTACACCCATCCAAGACTACTACAGAGGTGAGGCATGCATTTGGCCTGGTATTTGGACTTCTCATAGGCTATTTTTGCTTTGGATTTCAAGCAATTCATTTGGCAGGATTGCCTGCAGTATGTTACGTGGTAATTATAACCCAAAACCCTCATGTTATGCATGGAATGGTGCTTACTGTGGCCTTAATATACCTTTCGTGTCTTCATCTACACAGGCAAATTTACGATTACGGCTCCTATGGACTGGACATTAGTGGACCCTTGATGGTTATTACTCAGAAAGTGTCATCTCTGGCATTTAGCTTGCATGACGGTTTGACAAAAACGGAAAGTGAAATGACAAGTAATCAAAAATCTTTTGCTGTGTATAAAACTCCGAGCTTTCTGGAATATTTTAGTTATACTTTGGTGTTTCCTTCACTTATGGCGGGACCAGTAATATTTTATAACGATTATATCGATTTTATTGAAGGAAAGAGTTATAGTAAAGCGCAGAATAATTATAAGCTGGACAACGTGGTGGTAAATGAGCCCAGTCCTGTGAGAGCAGTTTTTAGAAAAGTGATTTTAGCATTGTTTTGTGCAGTTGTGTTCGTGAAGTTCCTACCAAGATTCCCGATAGGCCGCGTAAAAGAAGAACATTTTATAGAAAACACGAGTATTAGTTATAAGATTTGGTACCTGACTGTATGTACAACATTAGTGAGATTTAAGTATTACTTTGCGTGGACTATAGCGGATGCTATATGCAATAATAGTGGTATAGGCTTTTTAAGATATAATGAAGATGGTTCTAGTAATTGGAACAAAATCTCGAACGTTGATATATTTCAATTTGAATTAGCAACAAATTTAAGAGAAGCTATTGAAGCTTGGAACAAAGGTACAAATACTTGGTTAAGAATGATAGTTTACGAGAGAACTAAAAAATACCGTACAATATTAACATATGGGCTTTCTGCCGTGTGGCACGGTTTTTATCCAGGGTATTACTTGACATTTTTCGGTGGGGCTATATTTACATTTGCAGCGAGAACAGTGAGAAGAAATATCCGAATTTATTTTATGGGAAGTAGAGAATCTAAACTAATGTATGATATTTTGACCTTTATCATAACCCACTTCGTGTTGGCGTATTTAACTTTCCCATTCGTTTTGTTAGAACTCTCGCCCAGCATAGAAGTGTATAATAACATGTTTTGGTGTTTGCATATTGCTGCCGGTCTAGCTTTAATTTGTGTGTCAGGAATTACTCCTAAGACGAGCATGGGGGAAAAGTCTTCGCAAGGCGGGATTGCTTTAGCTTTAAAGAAAGCAGGGCCCTACTCAAACTCTGTTAGCAGCAGCGACTGATTTTATTTAAACTGATAACGTATATATTTTTTTATGTATATTAGGTAACTAGTATGGCTGTCTTGTAGGTACCTAACCTAGGTAATTCATCTATAGCATGGTTGTATTCAAATGAGTAGTTTTATGTGCCAATGAATTGCATTTTTCTATAGGTAATAAAATAAAAGTGAAATTTTTAATATCATAACTCTCAACAGATTGCCTTATTTCGTAGGGAAATGACGACTGGAATTTTGTTCGGTAAAATCCTTCATTTTGCTGTCCAAAAGAACCTATTGATTTGTAAATTTTAATGTAAATTTCTTTTGCAAAAAATTACAATAACGTGGATTGTTTGATTTCATCTTGCTCTACGTTAAAATATAATGGAATTTTAAAAAAATGTACCTACTTAATACAACAAAAACCTCGTAAAAAATATAACATTTAAGTAACAATATTTTTAAAAAAGCCCTTTTAAAAGACTCCTATTTTTGCTATTTTTAGCCCAAAAATCGTATTTTTTAGACTTCTTGAAATACCGTTCTTATTCCGAGTCTTAATCCAAATGATCACACGTAAAAGTGGTTTAAAGTTGTGTTAAAGGTACACTCAATTTCCTATGAATTAAAGAAAAAACAATGCTCTAGCCTATGATGATTTAAAGTAGAGCATTTTTGACAGTTTATTGAAAATTTTTTAAGTGACGACAAAATTCTGCGTCAAACTTTAAAAAATTAATAAGTATTATCTGGAGTAGATATTATCTTTATAATACCTAATTTCCAAAATTCACCCTCTCAGTTTTTAGGCCGAAAATCGCACTTTTATGATTTATCGATCGCACGTAAAATTGATCAAGATGAGTAAAAAAACAATCATTTTTTTGGAAAAAGAAACAAATAAAAATTATTAAAAATGGGATATTCGTAGCTTGGGAACTATTACGATTAGAACATTATTTTTATACAGTTTTCATAGAATTTTATCCTTTTTCCGAGCCTTTTTCATTTTAATATAACACAATTTAGGGTTGTGTGGGTACATTTAAAAATATACTTAGTGCAAGCATGTAAGATATTTGTGCCTGATGTTGGTCTTGGCAAGCCGTTGTCATAAAAACATGAAAATGTTTATGGAGCACCATATTTATTGTGAGTACCATACTTATTTTTTCGGATTTAAAAGTTACCTATTAACAATCTCGTTAATAATAGCAACAGAATAACGAGACTTATGCTTCAATATCTTAAAAACTACTACTGACAATATAGGGCAAAAAACTACGTACCTTTTTGATAGAGCATAAAATTATCTAAAATAATGACTAGGTAAAACAAAAAACTGTTCATTGTTAAGAACACCGTCTTCTGGAATTTCTCAAATTTTTTTGCACAGATGTGTTCACAGACGTTATAGTTATCCTTTCTGATAGTTGCAATATTGTGCTTATTTTGAAAAACCACTCTATAAAATGGGGGTGGGGGTGGTAATGGGGGTGGCTAATGCCAAACATTTTTTTGAGACCTTAGCTTCTCTTGTATATACTAAATATCAATTTTATGAAGTCTTACCTGCTTGATTGACCTATTTACCCCAAATTTACCCCAATTTACCCCCCAACCCTTCGACGGAACAAGATGAAAATATAATCTAGTTCTAGATCTCGTTAAAGTACATATGTGTACCAAATTTTAAGTTAATAGCTTAAACGGTTCCAGAGTAAACGTGCGCACAAAAAAACTTAGACAGACAGGCAGACAGAAATTTTTTTTCGCTCAAACTTAAAATCTCGACGTTTCATGACATTCTAAGCCTATTTAAACAATAAAAATTTTTAAAAACTTTTTTGTCGTTACTATACTTCCACTGGATGTGGAAGTAAAATAGACGTAAAAAATCTGTTGTACCATGAAAAGTATTTTTTTTTTTTTTGGGTTCACAGGTGACGTGTTTTTTTTTTCAGATTTCTAATTGTATTTTATATCCCCGACAAAAATTGTAAGGTTACTATTCAAAAATTACGAAAAGCAAACGCTTCGGAACCATATTTTTAAGATATTGAGACCAGTAAAAATTTATCAACTATACTTATCGTTTTTTTTTTTGTTATAACCATCATTTTAGAAAATGTTATACTTACTGTACCAAAAAGGGCCTATAATTTTTTGTCCCTTGGCTCTCAAGATATTTATGAGAAACATGAAAAAGTGCCGCTATTTTGTTTTGTTGCTATCGCACTGTAAAAAATGTATGTAAAATTACAGTTATGGATGTAAAAATACTTTGAGTTCAATTATCTACGAAATTATACATAGATAATTAATTTATTTTTACCAGGCCTTTCAGGGCAAATTTAAACATATTTATGGTTTATTACTTACATAAAGTAAATTAAAACTACACACATTCATGTATCTTTACTTCAATTAATGTAATTTTCGATATAATTATATATAAATTAATAATAGTTAATCCGGTGAATTACATCAGTAACGCGCCGGCGCAAGTGCTTTTATACACAATTTTTACAGGAAAGCTCGAAACGTTTCATACATTTATGTACTATTACCAGAATAATCACTGGCAACCAATGGACCATCGATTATCCATGTAATCCCGATTACATGGAAAATCGATGGTCCATTTGTTGCAAAATCATAAATATGTTTAACTTTACCCTGAAAGTCCCAGTAAAAATAAATAATGTATAATTTCATAGAAAATTGAACTAATTTTACCTTAACTTTCAAAGTATTTCTACAGCCATAATGTATTTTTACATCCATTTTTTACAGTGCGTTGTTAATAACTTTTGAAAATTGGTGGTTGATACCTCACAATGAGTATGGTATTCTAAAACTGTTCCATTTTTTCTGACGGCGACCTTTGAAGACCAATGTCCGTTGATACTCCTTGGATTTATATAATGTGTTAAGGAACTAAGATTTATTTTCAAAAAACTGCAACCTTTCCAAACAGGATCAAAAAGTGGTAGAAAATGTTCTACTTTGAGAGTTGCTAACTTGAGGGATCTTCAACAAATACATTGGCTTTTTTGTGGCGGGATTACAGAAAATTTGACAAAATGAACAATGTGGCAAAAAAAATTGATTGGAAAATAGCTTATGTTTGAAATTTTAAGCTCATTTTCTCATGGCAAACTAATCTACGAAAGCGTAGAACGGACATAGTCGAAAATATTTTATAATTGTCACTTTGAACCGAGCTTTGAACTTACAATTATGTATAATTGCAACTTTAAACTTACAATTATTATAGATAATTGTCACTTTAAACTTGCAATTATATATAATTGCAAGTAATGCAATTGTCAGTTTGAAGTTGCAATTATACATAATTGTAAGTTTAAAATGACAATTATAAAATATTTTATACATGTCCTTTCTAAGCTTTCGTATTAATCAACGAAATATAATTAAAAACAAATATAATGGGGATGGGGGGATCTGGCAAAAAACGTTCGTTTAAAAGGGTGTTTCACAAAAGTCAACAATTGCAAACCGTTACAATGGTTGAGGTTAAAAATACGTTAAAAATACGTAGCCTTTTACAAACGTATTTGTTGAATGACCTCCTGCAACCTATTTGGGCTAGAGTTGTTCTTTATTTTTGGATTTATGGGAAATTTAATTTAATTTAACTCACTTAAAAGTGTAATCACCAGGAACACGCTTTTGCGTGTAAGCACTAGGAACAATGGTATTTCAAAAAATTTAAAAAATGCTATTTTAACAAAATATACATAAATACATCAATTAACAGCAAATAGAACACAAAGTTCTCATGAGTGCAGCCGTAGCCTACGTAAATGATTTTATCAGGCCACCGCATTGCACTCGAGTCCGCGTGTGACGTCACGAAAGGAGTCCTACGACATTACAAAGTTACTGCGGCTACGGGTGGATTTAACGCTCTTTTGCAAGATTAATATTTTATTTCTTCGTATAATTTGTTTAGTATTAAGTTGAGTATGGATTAGTGCCAACTAATTGGATTTCAATTTGTACTGGAGTCAAATGAAAAGGGAATTACTTAAATATTTAATGTTCCTAACACAGTAATAATTCACAAAATAAATCGTGAGAAATACTACAAATAAATGATTCAGCCTCCTAATACTGAAATTAGATATTGATTTATTACTGTATCTTTATACTGTGAACATTATGAAAACGCCCTTAATTAATGAATGTCAATTAAAAGAATGCCCCGTCGATGGCGTCGATGTTGTGTGCCAGTGCAAATCAAATTACAATAAACAACGATATACTACTGTTTCGTTTTCCGTCGGACAAGAACCTGGCAAAAAATGGTCTCACAGCATTCACCGAAAACATTTTATCTCGAATAAAAATTCAGTAATCTGCGTTAATCATTTTAGTAAGCAATTACTTCCACATCCAGTGGAAGTCTTGTAACGACAAAAAAATTTAAAAAAATTTTTATTGTTCATTTAGATATTTAGAATGTCATGAAACGTCGAGATTTTAAGTTTGAGCAAAAAAATTCTGTCTGTCTGTCACTTTCTTTGTGCGTACAATTACTCTGCAACCGTTTAAGATATTGACTGAAAATTTGGTACACGTTTGTATTTTAACGAGATCTGGAACTAGATTATATTTTCATCTTATTCCGTTGAAGGGTAAATTTGAGTAAATGGGGGTAAAGAGGTAAATCAAGTAGGTAAGAGTCCAAAAAAATTGATGTTTAGTATATATAAGAGAAGCTAATGTCTCAAAAAAAAATTGCCATTAGCCACACCCTCTCCTTACTACCTCCACCCCATTATAAAAGGAGGTGAAAAGAAATTGTTATTTAATGTGTGTACAAGAACCAAAGACCTCAAAATATTTTTTTACTTCATCCATACCCCCCTTCACTACCCCCACCCCACTACCGATGTGGGATATCGTTTTATGGGTTTTTGGAGGTAGATGATTTCAAATATTAATTAAAGTTCAATAAACAATTATTTCCACGTACAAAATTTTTTCGCTGTGAGAGACTTGATATACTTTTCTAATATATTGTTGAACAATTATTCTAAAGTGAAAAATAATCGTATCAGTGAGGAAAAAAATGAGGTGTAATAAGAAAAAAAATGACTAGCAATGAAGAGATTAAAATAAAGTCTGATAAAGAAACCGCTGCCCAAGGAATCATTACTTCCACATTTAAATTTTTTGTCCAAGTCACTCACAACGAAAAAACATTGTATGTGGAAATAATTGTTTATGGAACTTCAATAATATAATTTTTGAAATCCTCTACCCCAACAACCCATAAAACGATAACCCACATCGGTAGAGGGGTGGGGATGGTGATAGGGGGTGGTAGTGGGGGTGAATGAAGTAAAAAAATATTTTGAGGTTTCTGGTCCTTGTACACACACTAAATCACAATTTTTTTTCATCCCCTTTAATAATGGGGTGAGGGTGGTAATGGGGGTGGCTATTGCCAAAAATTTTTTTGAAACCTTAGCTTCTCTTGTATATCTTAAATACCAATTTTATGGACTCTTACCTGCTTGATTTACCTATTTATCCCAAATTTACCCCAATTTACCCCTTAACCCTTCGACGAAACAAGATGAAAATATAATCTAGTACCAGATTTCGTTAAAGTACATATTATGTGTACCAAATTTCAAGTCAATATCTTAAATGGTTCCAGAGTAAACTTGCGCACAAAAAAAGTTACAGACAGACCGACAGACAGAAATTTTTTTTCGCTCAAACTTAGAATCTCGTTTCATGATATTCTAAGCCTATTTGAACAATAAAATTTTTTTTTAATTTTTTTGTCGTTACTATACTTCCACTGGATGTGGAAGTAAAAGAAAAGTTGAAAAGTTGCAATCTCTGTGATAGGAATTAAATTTAAAATAAATATGTTGTACATACTCGTGTATGTACCGATCTTTTAATATTTATTACAATAACTGTTGTAACTTATTATTAGAGAGGCATTTTAAATTTTTGTTGTCCACAATTTATTGCTGTTAGAGATTAAAGAAATAATTATTTTTTGTTTTGTTTTTAACTATTATTAGAAGTGTTTATTTTATTCTGAATCAATAAGGTATCAAGTGTGTATTTTAGTTTTATAGATATATTTTATTTAATAGTACAATAATACTGATTCTTAATCATTTACATATTATTTATTTATTTTTAGAAAACTATTTATGTTTTTATAATATATTTTATTATTAATTATATAAAGTAAATAATTTTTAAGCATACGTTTACATTCTTTGTTGTATTAGTTCATATAATTTTATTAGAAATATTCAAGAAAGCGTTAAGGGTTTCAGTATGTACTGGAATGCTAGGACTCCGACGGCCGCCATTGAAATCCAATGCGTAGGCCTGATAGAATCATTTACGTAGGCCACGGTGCAGCTCGATTAGAACTAGACTATTTTTTTTTCAAGCAAAATCTTTGTTTTAGAGCTGCTTTTAATGTAGGACGTGAAATAGAAGTGAAAAATCTACGTTTTGGTGATTTTTCGCATAATCTTCAACATTCTTTTTTGTGGAATCTGACAGAGTTAAGACGGACAAACTCAGGACATTTTTTGACAACCAAATAAAGGGTTCAATATCATATTAGATATTTGAGGGTACCTACTCAACCGTATTTTTTATCTTATGTTACTTTTACTTATCAGATTAATATCCTAGGTTTATGATTTATAAATTATTATTAAAAACAAGACTAACTATTATATAAATATTTATCTAAGTCTGTAATAAGTATGTATCAGGGAAATCTAGATACGAGATTCAAATCGTACAAAAATAGTTTCTATATACCTACCTAGATTTAAGTTATTTAAAAATTGTTTTAAGAGATAATAGAGGGATTTCTGTTGGTGTTTCTTAGGCAGGTGAAAATATTTTATTTGACAAAACATTTGTTTTAGCCTATGGCTATTCTTTAAACAGGTAGAGCCGGTAGAGGTCATTGTTCCGTTAAAAATGAAATGTTATGTTAAACAGGAAGATAAGTAATCTGAACTGCAGGTTAAACATGTATTTTATTTAGTTGATTGAATGTAAGCGAATTGTAGCATCGAAGTAAATGTTTTAAAATTTTGTAGTTTTGTATTACCCAACCGGTGAATATTTTTATACAAGTGTTATTTTTTATAAATCCATATAATAAGGCGAGAAATCTCCAGGTAATTCTGTGAAACCTCCAAAAATTTGCGAAATGAATAATTATTTTTTAAATGAGTTCGTGAAAGTGTATAGAATAATATCCCGAAAGTTTATATTCCGCTCGAATGCAGAACATAAGAAAAAAGTAAAAAAAAAATTTCATCCATTTTTTCAAAATTTTGAAATTAAGTCAGGGTAGGAAAAATAAAAAATACAGGTGGATAGACCACGTGTTTCTGAACAAACAATGTCCTAATAAAATTTATCGCTAAAGCCACGGTTGATAGGACATTTTTTGTTCATGAATACGTGATCTATCTATCTTTATTTTTTATTTTTCCTAGCTTCTTAATTTCACAATTTTGAAGGAATGGATGAAAAATTCTTTATCCATTTTTTTTATGTTCGAACGAAATGTAAACTTTTCAGTATATTATTCTATACACTTTCACGACCTCATTAAAAAATATATTCATTTCGCAAGTTTTTGGAGGTAAATGCCTTAATCGACTGGACTAATTGTAATTTATTAATAAAATAAACAGTTGACCACGATTACCTAGTTTTTAAAAAAAATATTTATATTTAGGTAATCAATTTTGTATCTAGGAAAAGAATTGTCTTCCTATAAGTACGTAAGTACTAATACGTGGGTATTTTTATACGTACCGAGAAATGTAGCTACATGATAGCTGTCTAATGCGTGTAACAGAATCATGGTACATCTCCCTTTTTTCCATTAGTTTTAAATATAACCGAGTAAAATTTAGAACATCCTATATATTTAATAAACGTCACTTTTTGACATACAATTCATTTTTTTTTCCACTTAAATATAATCCGATGATACCACATATGGACATTTCAAACGTCAGTATTTATTTAAATTTAATTTTTACTTTTCCATTTAAGTGTGCCATTACTGCTCCAATTTATTCTAATTGACCCGTGTAATGCTAGAAAAATCGAAATCCCCTCGAGAATACTAAATTGTGTTTTTTTTTTTCAAATGGAAGCACATTGGTACCATTTCATACTACCATTAATGAAGAACTTTTGTATCTGAAACAAATAGAACTTAAATTACAGATCATCAAAATTCAGAGAAAAATTCATTGGCGACGAATGGTCCTGTACGATGGCCTCCACGTTCACCTGACCTAACTTATCCGACTTTTTTTTCCTTTGGCCTTATTTAAAAAATACTGTTTACGCAAGTGCCATTACAACCCACGAAAACTTAGAGCTACAAGTAAGACGTGAGGTAAAGAGTATAACAGCCCAGCTGTTGGTCTCAGTTATTCAATATACAGCTAGTGAAGAAGTGCATTAACGTTAATTGATAATATTTGAAACAACTATAATTCTTTGTGTTTCTTTTTTGTAATTTGCCATAAGTAATTATAATGAAATTGGAAAAAAGTAGATTTTTCTCATTTTCTCTTAACGTAGGAGTGGATGAGGTAAAAAAAAATTTTTGAGGTCTTTGGTTCTGTACACTCACTAAATCACAATTTTATTTTTTCACCCCCGTTAATAGTGGGGTGCGGGTGGTAATGGGGGTAGCTAAAGCAAAAATATTTTTTAAGACCTAATCCTAAGCTAATCTAAGGAGGAAATAAAAGAAAATAAATCATTGTAGGTAAACTGGTTTTTCTGTTGATTTTACGGAAAAATTCTATTCGGGTAAAATATTTGGTATTGAAAATTAGAGCATTATGCCAACTTTTATTGCATTTGAACAAAAAAAATACCACTTAAAGTAAATAATAGCTTTTTATTTTTTAACAGAATTAACAATTTCAACGAATTCAACTAAAAACCTATTCAAATAGTACCCCACCTAAATGACTACATAATTTCACCCTTCTAATTCTTTGTAACTTCTAATTCCTTCAAGAGGTATTATTATTATTTTTTGTTCAAATGCAATGAAAGTTGGCATATGGCTCTAACTTTCAATGCCAAATATTTTATCTAAATAGAATTTTTTCGTAAAATTAACAGAAAGACCAATTTACCTACAATGATTTATTTTCTTTTATTTTCTTCTTATATTACCTCCACGAGTTAGATTTCATTTTAACTGAAATTTGGTAAAAATCCATTTTACGTCAAGCAGACCGAGACTGTACAAAATGAAAGCCGTACTATTTTTTTTTTTTTTTTTTGTATACTACACCTATCACAAAGTCAATCCGGGGACACACTGTATACTGAATCTCAATTTTACGGACTCTCACTTACTCGATTCACCTATTTATCCGCATTTACTCCATCCATTCAACGGTATAAGATCAAAATATAGTCTAGTTCCAGATCTCGTTAAAATCAAGTTAATATCTTAAACGGACAGACAGATTTTTTTTGCTCAAACTTAATATCTCGACGTTTCATGACATTCTAAGCCTATTTAAACAATAAAAAATGTTTTTGCGTTACTCTCGGCGCGGCGTTACTACACTTCCACTGGATGTGGAAGTAAAATTGAATTAAAAAAAAGTCTGACATTTGAAATGTGACTTATGTGGTAGGTACCATTGTATTCAGAAAATCATGTAGAATCCAAAAATGTAAAAATATACAGGGTGTTCCATTTGAAAATTAGTGTCTCTTCCGATGAAACCGGACGTGGAAAAAAATCATTTATATGTCAATAAGTGACAATAATTAAGTATACAGGATGTTCCAAGTTTCAATCGTTTATCTTTAAAACGTCTATTTTTAAAAGGAAAAAGGAGGTGTACCATGATCCTGTTACACGCGGTATATGATTCAAGCATATTACCGAAGTAAGTACAAGGGGTATCTGCGAATATTACTCTTCCCAAGTCGCAGCCGTTAAAAATGGAACTGTTTTAGAGTACCATATTCACTGTAAGGTAGGTTTTTCTTCCGGAGTAAAAAGTTATTAACAATAAGGATACTTTTTATGCTTTTTCGTCAGAATCTTCAAAACAAAGCGAAATACGGCATAAGAATATAAGGATATTTTTGGTAGACCAAAAAATTCTCTAAAATAATGATTATGACAAAAAACGATACAATTGATAGTCTCAAAAATGGGATCTAAGGTGCTTGTTTTTTTTATAGTAACCTTACAACGTTCCTTTGTTGTTTAAAATGCAGTTATAAATCTGAAAAAACCGTCATCTGTGGATTCCAGAAAACATGTCAACTAATTTTTAGACCATTTTTTGTTTATTATCTTTTTGCTATTTAAATAAAAAGAATGTCTTTTTTGTACTCTCATAGTACCAAGGAGAGAACTATCAAATTATTTTTCATTGTGTAAAGAAAATAATGAATAACTTTTTCGTCATGAAAAGTGTCTAACATGATATCTAAGACGCCAAAAACATTATAACAATAAAAAAGTATTTTTTCCGCATTTTTTTTTTATAAGCAATATTTTAGAGAAGTAATAACTCCCAAACAGATAATTATAGCTTTTGCCCTATGTCGCTTCTTTTTATCAAATAAAAAAAAATCAAAAAAAGTTACTGGCATAATATAGTGTTTAATTATTATTGTGTCATTGAAAAACATTTTTTTTCAAGGAAAACCTGGAAAATTCAGGAAATTTTTTCAATGATCGTGAAGTCTAAACCCTGTATTATGGTAACTTTTTAACCTAGAAAAATGGGAAATACACACCTTACAATGGGTATGGTACCTTAAAACAATACAATTTTTTTTGAGGACAAACCGTGAAGATTAATACCAAACACAAATATTTTACATGTTTGCTCTAAAAATATTGTCTAAATTTCGAATAAATGTGCCAATTGTTTTAATAACACTTTTTGCGATTTCATCTTGAAAAGAATCTCTAAAGCAAAATTGACGTTTATATGAGTCATACGAGTTAGTTATTTTGATGATATGTATATTGTGTAGGTAGTAAGGAAATATATTCAGATAGGTAGCTTGGTGGGTGGATATATCAGAAAAATGTTTCCAAAATTCTAGCCATAAAAATGCATAATGCGGTAATCAAATATTCTTCGACTGCGTTACTGTTTGAAGTATATACCTCCCACTAAGGTGTCTGCAATATTATATGTTGTCCTTATTACCTCTTGGACGTTGTCGAAGAAGTTAGTTATGTATTGTAACCAGATAAACTTTTTTATGACATGTTCTAAAATGTAATTTTTGTATTAACATTTGTTTCACAATTCCAGGATCTCTATTACCAAAAAAAGTTTGTCTGTCAGTACGTAGTTTGCATGCAGTATGTCCCATTGTTCGTCAATGCACTTTGTTATCTTTGGTAACCATTCACTTTTCTAAATAAATTGGTACAAAGCTCAGTAAAAGTTCATTATTTTTTTTTAAATTCCTCCTCTTGCTACAATAAAAGTGATCATTGAAGAATGATTCTAAAATTTGGTAAGTAATATTGGCTCCAGTTATGGTTAGATAGCAATTAAATGTACAGTATTCTATTTAAATATGAAGTACATCTGCTAAAAGTAAAAGTAATAAGCGACCACTAAAGCTAATAAAAGTTCAACAAGATAATAGATGTTAAGTAAAAATAACAAATCCACAATACAAATGCTCAGTAACGATTTTAAACGTTTTTTGATAAATGTGTTCAGTAAAAATAACAAGTGAAGAGTAATAGTATATCATTCAGCGAGCGAATAATGATGGCTATTATACTCTCGAGGGTGATATTTGCGGCACGAGCTGAAGGTGGGAGTTGTAAATCATCCGAGCATGTAATAGCCATTGTACATGAGCCGAATACTATACTTTATCTTCGATGTAATTGTTTAAATCGTTTAAAGTTGAAAAAATAAAGTTAGTTCACGGTAAAACTTTGTTTTGACGGCTAAGGCCCAGTTGTACCAATTAAGTTCAAGTCAAGTTCAGCTTAATCCAAGATCAAAATCCATGGTTATAGTTACGATTGTTGTAACAATCGTAGCCTTGGCTTTTGATGAAGATGAACTTGGCCTGAACTTAGTTGGTACAACTCGCCCTTAGACGTCAAACACGAAAATATGATCTCTCCTTTCGAAATAATGGACTCGCCCGTTAATTATGAAAATTGCTAGTTCTATATTGGTCAAAGGTGTGTTATAATGAGATTATGTTCATTATACGCTAGGTTAGAATTATGAATTATCATTCATTATTCGTTAATTGTTACATGTATTATGCAAGGATTTTACGATAGTCGTGGAAAAAATAACGTGTCCAGTAAAACAAAATATGTTCTGTGCAAAAATAATTGTTTAGTAAAAACAATATATGTTCAGAAAAAAATTATAAATGTTTGGGATAAATAATAATTATTTAGTTGAAACAACAAATATTAAGTAAAATAGTATATGTTCATTCCAAAAATAATAAGTGATCAGAACATTACTAAATGTTTTCGTAAATGTGCAATAAAGTGGTAGTTCGTAAAATGCTCGACAAATCTCATTACAGATAACCCAAGTTGTGTAGACTGTATAAAATTATAAAAATAGACGATTTTGAGAAAGGACAATGTCAGATGCGATACATAGCTTTATTTTTATTATAAAGGACAAAAATAACCCTTCGTTATCTATAAAATAAAACACAAGAACTTAAAATTTGTATAAATATCTTTCTTGTGGTTATTTAAATAAAAGAAAAACAATATATGCCAAAATTATTGTATTAAAATCTAGACTCTAGACCAACCTTTTTTGTCACATCAAACTCTTTTGCATCAGTCGCATTGGTGACTGGATTAATGTATCATTTTCTAGAATTACATTTTTTTGTTGTTTAGCCCGTTTATACGTCACCCCATAATTGAATATTGAGATCAGGTTTAGCGTTAACTTCCTTGATTTTTGATGCATAATTAGTGGACCATAATTTTTTAGGCTGCACTACGTGCTTACGAAACTAAGGTCGATGTTGTTTTTACTGAGCTTTTAATGTTTGAGGAGGGTTATTTCAAAATGCGCCTTGTCCACTAGACGAAAATTACACTAAATCGAAAAAAAAAACGCGTTCGGTTATTAACACATTTTTTTTGTTCCCAGCTAGATTTTGTCATAAAAGAGTATTAGACCAGGCAAATCTCAATGGGTTTGACGTGAACTATTTGGGGACAGTTATTTGTTTAACGCAATGGATAGCTCTAATAATGTAGGATGAGTACATAAAGTCGCAAAAAATCCCGACGTGAGCTAAAGCCGCCATTTAGAAAAAATGACCGCCAGAGACATTTTCTTTAAAATCATATATCTTAGTAACCGTTGCTCCGATTTTAGATTTCTTTTTTGTTCCATTCCTCACTTCACATTTCACAGAAAGTATGATTTCATATTTTACGATAAAATAAACGATATACTTAGGAAATTAAAAAATAATTTAAATATTACGGAAATTTAAACTTTTGTAAACTCAAGACGTTTGTACTGAAATTTCTAGTCAATTTTTGAAAAAATAATTTTAATAAAAGTTCTAGAGCACACAATTACTTTCATTTGTTTTAGGCCGATGTTACTAACTCAAATATTAACGGAGTGATAGTTATTTATATATAAAATTGAAATAATTTTTAATAATGTACATTAAGGTATAAAGGGTGTCCAGTCAGTGTTCCCTCGGAAGATTGTGCAAAACGGCTAACTTTATAAAAAAAATTTCTTAACAAAACTTTCAATGTTTCGTCTTTACTACAACTTAAAATTATTTTCAATGATACAAGGTGTCACAAAAACGAGTCACACAAGAAAGTATAATTTTCTTGAATAGAACAGCCTGTATTTCCTTAACGCCAGTTAAGCCTTCAAGGGCCCTGTATTACACCCTAAAATATTTGCCAAGTTATTTTTTTCCGTTTTTTTAGGTAGTTTACAAACATTTTTGACTGGCATATCTCCGCGATTTATTAATCATTATTTCTAAAAATGTGGGATGTTGTTTGATAATGATGTATTTACTGAAAAACATTTATGAAATAAATCTTTAGTGTATCGGGTGTCCAAAATATTTGCGTACATTTCTTGATATTTAATTATTATTTTTCTCCACTTTTTTTAAATGGAATGCCTAGGTATACTTTTTTACATGAATGAATAAAATATACAATTCCTCACATTTTAATATCTCTTTATTTCTATTTCAAACGTTTATATCAAATAATTTTTGCGTAAATTAAGGTGCTCTTTATTTTAGCATTAAAATCTATATTTTGTTTTATAATTTTCTCAATTTTTTTTAAATGGAACGCCTATAATTTTTTTAAAAGGGTGAGTACCTAACGTTTACAATTTCTCACATCTCAAGAACCGTTCATAAAAGAAAGTGTACGACTTTCTTTTATGAACGGTTCTTGAGCAATAATTTTTTTTCACGATATTGAAACTAAGCTAACAACTGCTCAAAATATCCACTATTTTGATTCAGGTTACACTGAGGTCTCTTGATAAATGAGCACCTTACACAGTGTAACATATCAACATTTATACGATTGAAACACCGACGAATCCTTTCCATCATATCTTCTCGAATCATTGGTTCTACTTTATAAACGTCTGACTTGACAAATCCCCAAAGAAAAAACCCACTGAAGTCAGGTCGGGTGACTTAGGTGGCCATGTAATGAGACCTAACATAATTTAATAAAATAATAAATTAGATATTATTTAACAGTTTATTAAAATATTGTACCTCCTCTTCCTATCCACCTTTCAGGAAGCTGATTACTAATGACCTGACGAACATTTCTACTAAAATGTGGTGGTGCACTTTCAAGTTGTAATCACATATTATTTGTAGTGTAATCAGGAATATACTCAATTATTTGTGGAAACGTATTTTGCGTAAAATCTAAGAATACTGCTCCATTCACATTTCCCTCCAAAAAGCGAGGATGAATACCATAATCATGTACAATTTCTCCCTTTATATTTAAACTCTGGTTCTGATTTTTCTGTGCAACATGAGGATTTTCTCTGGCATAATAATGGAAATTGTGCCTATTCACAAATCCGTTGCGAGGAAACGTTGATTCATAAGTGAATAATACAAATTTGAAAAATTCTTCATTTTCTCCAATTTGGCAAAAATTTAATCTACGATTTAAATCCACATCCCAAAGCTCTTGATGCAGCTGAGCTCGATAGGGGTGAAACTTATTTTTACGAAGACATAGGGAAACACTAGATTCACTGACCTCCAAATCCCTACTTAACTCCCGAACACTTAGGATTTTCGATTACCGCTAAAGTTATAGCCAGCTCATTTTCTTCATTACAATACATTTCGTCGTCTCGCCCTCTTTTCATATGCAAAATTTCCAGTACGTTCAAAACGTTCTTTCAAATTTTCTAGAGACCTCACATCAGGACATCTTCTATAGGGATATTTTTGACCATACATTCTTGAAGCCAATAAACAATGTCCATCACATTCACCAATAACATAACATTTACCATAGATATTAAATCTTATTGACAATAATTATAATTCGTATTTTTAAATATTAACAATATTAATTCAACTTAATCACATTAGAGAAATGTCGTAGAGTGAAAAACAAACGC
Source organism: Rutpela maculata (assembly GCA_936432065.2). Classification (NCBI taxonomy): domain Eukaryota; kingdom Metazoa; phylum Arthropoda; class Insecta; order Coleoptera; family Cerambycidae; genus Rutpela; species Rutpela maculata. Next base: position 203,577,695 of record OW386286.2, on the reverse strand, counting down.
AAAACAAAAGACCAAAGCCATACTAGATTTTAATGGTAAAATAAAAATCACCTCGATTTACGCAAAACTTATTTGAAATAATCATATCTCAAAAACGGTTTGAAATAAAAATTAAGTGTATAATATTAGAATGTGGGGAATTTATGCCCTGTATTCTCAAAAGCTTAAAATTAAATTTGGATAAGAAGCATTTTGGATCAATAGACTGGATAAGGCGCATTTGGAAAAAACCCTTTGGGTAAGTATAGAAACAAAGTTCGTCAAAATAAAATCTGTTTGAAACTCTTCTGCAACTACACTACATCGTAAAAATGACATGAAGAGCAGTATAATAAAAATAAAAGGCTAAATTTTAAGATCTTTGGATTCTCTAAAACAGAATCAAGAAAATTGGAAGCATTCGTAGCTTTAAAGTTCACCATGAATTTGCAAAAAATATCACATTCGGACAGTCTTTTCAATCCAATCCAATCCAAAATAAGTCTAACGAAGTCCTTGGATTTGAAACTAATTATTTGCACTCCCTGCATATGCTCAATCACATAATCAAAATCTTTACGATTGATCCAACTGGATCAGATTCGCTTTGAAATAGAAGGCGCATTATGAAAAAACACTCAAATTTTAGTCATATTTAATATAGGATGAAAATCGATTTGGCGGAGCAAAACATATGCAGATATGACTAAAGCATAGTAAAGAATTAATTCTCGCTGCTAACTAGAATGTGACTAAACGTGGATGAGACTTGTTTTGTAATGCGCCTCCTCGTTTATACTAGGGAAATTGGAATGAAATACTGCGTATCTAGTATTTTTTACTGCACAATAATTCATACTCTGTACCAAATTTATTAAAAACTTATACACTGATCATTTTCACTTTTTTACTATGCAATATGTATCATTTTACAGATATTTGTTTATTTGGAAAAATTTTGTTAGATCCTAGCTTATAATTTTATACTAAACAAAATGGGATTATTTACTGAACAGTTTATTTGTTACTGCCCATTTTGATTTAAATTAGAATTAGTTTGCTTTGTTACATGCAAGTGAACCTGAATACTTCGTTAGGGTTGCTTTTTGTTAAAGGTGTAAATGGTGTTGAGTATATAAAAAAAACTACTTGATGAATAAGGATAAGGGTTGTTTTAAATAAAACCGAGTATAAATCCGTACCAACCCTTTTGTCACTACCTACTTTGGATTTCAACGTAGTTTTATTTTTATAGGAGAGTGGGATTAACCGATGGGAAAAATTCGAATTTGACATACATTTCAAGTACTTCGTTGTCTAATTTATATGGTGTCTTATCTGTATTTAATTCTTGTATACTTTCTCCAGGTTTACGAATACTTTATTTTTGAACCTCAGTACACATAAAAATGAGGAGGTCACTGCAATCGGTTCAACGTCGAAAATTGAGATTTTTACATTCCGAGGTCCCAGGAACATGAACATATGTTTTTAGAAAATGTATGTATATATGTATTTATCTACACAAGGTGCAGGTTTCATGAAGTATCTCTTTAGACCAGGAAATATAACACAAAAATAGCCCCAAACTTCAAATTTTTTGGCAGTAAGTCGGATTGAGATGGGGTTTTTTGCATTCACTTCGTTAACTCGTCTAGTAACGTTGTGCCATATTTTGGTCTTGTACTTTTTTGAAATTGCATTGCTGCATCGAAAAGTGCATTCTTATGAGTGCATCTTTTCAAGTGATGAAGTAAAAATTCATATCTTCCAGAAAAAACTCCCGAATCATACGAATTTCAGCACCTGGGGGTTTTTTGAGTCGCTGGACCTGAACGTGATGTCCAAGTGAGCCCCCTGTGCACATGGAGGTCAGGACGGCACCAGGAACGTCATCACCTGGAGTTCCCTGTAAACTCATGGAAAATCGATCGAAATTCGTTACCTGGAGGCTTCTCGGGTTGCTCGTCCCGAATCTGACATCGGCAATCTCCTCCGGAAGACCTGGTGCGCGCGACCTGGCTAATAACGTCATCTGCTGGAGTTTTACTGAAATTACTTATCAAATCGATCGAAACTTGTTACCTGGGGGTTTCTCGGGTCGCTCGTCCCGAATCTGACATCGGCAACCTCCTCCGGAGGATCTGATGCGCGCGACCTGGCTAAGAACGTCATCTCCTGGAGTTTTACTGAAATTTTGTCGTCAAACTTTCTAACATTGCTTTAATGAATGCTAGTTAGTATATTATTATGGTAGAACAAGTACAATGCACTGCTTACATTCAGAAAACCAAATGTCTCCGACCAATTTAAGCTCAGTGGAATTCAGTTAGTAGAAATGTTCAGGTACAGAATGTACTTAATGACAGTTGCCAGCAAGAAAAAGATGGATATCGGAAAAATCATTCCTACGGTAGATGCCCTCACTCAACATTTTAAACGGAATTATTTACAAGTACAAAATTGGTTGTTTGGAAAAGAGGTTCACCTACATCCAACAGATTGGGGTTGGAAAAACGAGAACGATAAGCTGATCCCCATAAGGATGACACAACCACCTGGCCTACCGAATATAATGAAGTTGATATTCTGTGGATGTAAAACCGACTGCGGTTATTCCTGTGGGTGTAGGAAGAACGGACTGATTTGAAATATCGCTTGCAAAAATTGTGCCGGCTCAAATTGCACCAACGTCGAGAAATATTCCACAGAACAATTAATTGCCGCCGAAAACGACACTCTCGATGAAGAAAGTACTAACGTATCAGTTGATGAGTCGGACGATATTTAGAATAAACTGTAAAATTAAGAAAAGTTTTTTTTTTATAACTTAATGTATTTGTAAAAAAAATATATAAAGTTCAGATATCTTTAAAATTGTGCCTGCATATATTTTACCTTTCATTTATCCCTCGAATAGTTTCAATTGAATCAACTATTCCAACTGGTGATAAAGTAAGTTCATTGAAAAAGAGAGGACATAAAAGTTAAGAGGTTGCCGATGTCAGATTCGGGACGAGCAACCCGAAAAACCCCGGGTAACGAGTTTCGATCGATTTGATAAGTAATTTCAGTAAAACTCCAAGAGATGACGTTATTAGTCAGGTCGCGCACATCAGGTCCTCCGGAGAAGGTTGCCGATGTCAGATTCGGGACGAGCGACCCGAAAAACCCCCGGGTAACGAGTTTCGATCGATTTGATAAGTAATTTCAGTAAAACTCCAAGAGATGACGTTATTAGCCAGGTTGCGCGCACCAGGTCCTCCGGAGGAGGTTGCCGATGTCAGATTCGGGACGAGCGACCCCAAAAACTCCCGGGTAACGAGTTTCGATCGATTTGATAAGTAATTTCGGTAAAACTCCAGGAGATGACGTTATTAGTCAGGTCGCGCGCACCAGGTCCTCCGGAGGAGGTTGTCGATGTAAGATTCGGGACGAGCGACCCGAAAAACCCCCGGGTAACGAGTTTCGATCGATTTGATAAGTAATTTCAGTAAAACTCCAAGAGATGACGTTATTAGCCAGGTTGCGCGCACCAGGTCCTCCGGAGGAGGTTGCCGATGTCAGATTCGGGACGAGCGACCGCAAAAACCCCCGGGTAACGAGTTTCGATCGATTTGATAAGTAATTTCAGTAAAACTCTAGGAGATGACGTTATTAGTCAGGTCGCGCGCACCAGGTCCTCCGGAGGAGGTTGTCGATGTAAGATTCGGGACGAGCGACCCGAAAAACCCCCGGGTAACGAGTTTCGATCGATTTGATAAGTAATTTCAGTAAAACTCCAAGAGATGACGTTATTAGTCAGGTCGCGCACATCAGGTCCTCCGGAGAAGGTTGCCGATGTCAGATTCGGGACGAGCGACCCGAAAAACCCCCGGGTAACGAGTTTCGATCGACTTGATAAGTAATTTCAGTAAAACTCCAGGAGATGACGTTATTAGTCAGGTCGCGCGCACCAGGTCCTCCGGAGGAGGTTGCCGATGTCAGATTCGGGACGAGCGACCCGAAAAACCCCCGGGTAACGAGTTTCGATCGATTTGATAAGTAATTTCAGTAAAACTCCAGGAGATGACGTTATTAGTCAGGTCGCGCGCACCAGATCCTCCGGAGGAGGTTGCCGATGTCAGATTCGGGACGAGCGACCCGAAAAACCCCCGGGTAACGAGTTTCGATCGATTTGATAAGTAATTTCAGTAAAACTCCAGGAGATGACGTTATTAGCCAGGTCGCGCGCACCAGATCCTCCGGAGAAGGTTGCCGATGTCAGATTCGGGACGAGCGACCCGAAAACCCCCGGGTAACGAGTTTCGATCGATTTGATAAGTAATTTCAGTAAAACTCCAGGAGATGACGTTATTAGTCAGGTCGCGCGCACCAGGTCCTCCGGAGGAGGTTGTCGATGTAAGATTCGGGACG